>JAOTQH010131121.1:0-15590 GCA_025631255.1 Cornus kousa | reverse complement strand
TTCGACCTACTAAACCTAATTACCACAATTCCACAACTTGATACGCCCACAATCCCTTGGGACGATCCCTACTCACCTTAGCTATATTTATATAGTGAAAGGTAGTAGTGGCAATTATAAATTTAAAACTATTGGACCAAGCCACACTCTTTCTAAATTGCACACTCTCTCAAACTTTTTAAGCTTGTGGTGCGGTGAGACGACCCACCAACACACCATCAAACATACTACTCAGTTATCTATGATTATTGAGACTAATTCAAAGCATTTCGGATGCAGAAAAACTCGACTTCTTCTACTGTACTTGCAGGACCTGAACTAAGTTCACCATTTACCACCTTGGACTCCTTATTCGACTGCGTATTTGAATCCCTTGATCCTGAGCCTCCTGTGATTCGAACTGAAACAACTTCTAAAACCCCTTTTGAAGTAATAAAGGCCGTTCAGATATTGTCTCAAATGTTAGAATATGACCTATTCTAAATTCCTTCCTTTAAAGAAGAACTTACTGAGACCCTTTCCTTTCTAAGTAGCTATCCAGGATTTCCTTTGAATGATCAATCCTTTTTCATGAATTTCTAACTTCAGGTTCCCTTCATGATCACTTTCTATATTGATTCCACTCAAACCATTAACCAATGTGCTGCCTAGATTCAAAAGAAAGAAAAGCTTTCTTAATCTTTAAAGTGTGGAAGAGAATTTCATCTATCTTTGAATAAAGATGCTGCCGAGTTGGAAGCCAGGGAGAAATAACTGCAAGCAGAATTAGCTCGGCTTCACCAGGATAAAACTCAACTCGACAACAAAGTGGTAGATTTGAAGAAACAGACCGAAGTTATTGCACCCAGGTTCAAAGCACTACAAGCTCAAATGCCAAAGTTAGAGCAGTCAAAGAAACAGGCAGAAGTGAAGCTCGATCAAACCTGAGTATCATGGGCAAACTTTAAAGCCCAATTTGAAGAATTTCATCAAAACCTTAAATTACCTTGAACTCTTTATTATCTCAATTTGCTATTATGAATCTGTAATATGGTCTTGAACAATTTGTCCTTTTGATGAAGTGATTTAATTTTCTCTGGATGATTTTGCTATCATAATATTTAAATGCTAGTACTTTATTCATTGCATAAGCAAATTTATTTTATCTTTACAAAGCTTGTACAAAAACAAATATATTCCACACTATTTTGACTTCTTGGAAACTTTCTTTTCCTCCATAAGTTCAAAAATAGTTGGTTTATATTTTTTAAGGTACCTTCCATTTATCGACCTCTCTTGAATTTCACCATTTACATCCTTTAACCTATAAGCTCCTCTATGCAACACTTGATGAAGCAAATATGGGCCTTTCCAAGTTGGTGACCATTTGCTATAAGTTCTATCTACTTTTCCAGGTGGAAGAACTGTTTGCCAAACCATATCACCCTCTGCAAATGACTTGAACTTGACTCTTTTGTTGTAAGCCTTCATTACCTTCGCCTTATGGACCATGAGATGGTCTAAGGCAAGTTTCTAAACTTCATCCAAATCTTTTAACTCGGTAAGCGTAGCTTCATTATAATCAGCAGGTATAAGATTGTGTTGTAAAGCCACCTTTGCCGAATTCACATTTAACTCAATCGGTACCATAACATCATAGCCAAATGTTAGCCGATAAAGAGTTGTTCCTGTACTGGTTTTTTTTTGAGTTTTTGTAAACCCACAAGGCCGCTGAGAGAGTTTCATGCCAACGTTTTGACTTATACTTTATCATTTTTTCAAAGATTTCAGTTATAACTTTATTTGAAGCTTCTGCTTGACCATTACCCTGAGTATAGTAGGGTGTTGAAGTTACCATTTTCACCTGCATATCACGGCCGAGTTGTGATACTTCATTTGCTCGAAACACATGTCCATTATCGGCAACAATCCTTTCTAGTAAACCAAATCGGTGAAAGATGTGTCTCTTCAAAAACTTTATAATAGTAGTATGATTTACTGAAACATATTCCTCGGCTTCTACCCATTTGGTAAAGTAATCGGTTGCAAAAATAATACAGTGATGACCATTTGATGAAGGAGGATTAATCTTGCCGATAAGGGCCATGGCCCAACCTCTGAAAGGCCATGGCTTGACTAATAATTGCATTTATATTGTTGGAACCCACTGCAATGGACCATGCTTTTGACAATTTGTATAACCCTTTGCATAGGTCATACAATCTTTTCTCATTCCAGGCCAATAATATCCATATCGGCATATCAACCACCTCATTTTTATGTCGGCTTGGTGAGCTCCACATATTCCTTCATGTACCTCTACCATAATCTTTAACCCTTCAAACTTACTAATACATTGAAACAATAAACCATCATCAGCTGATCTCCTATAAAGATCTCCATCCATAAGTACATAATCGACTGCCTTCTTTATATTCTTCAATCGGCTTCTGCAGTTGGATGTTATAAGAATAAGATGTAAGGAATCCGCCAATCATCATCATCTAGCTCGGCAACATCAGTGGTAAAGACCTCTTCCATAATTTGATTTCTTATTTTAGCTGATGGAAGAGATAGGCGTGTGATTTTCATTATCCTTTCTTTTATACCACTCGGCACCTTAATTCCTGAAGCAGTTTGTGCTAAATCATTAGCTATTTTATTCATAGCTCTTGGTCTGCATTCCAAAGTCACATTATGAAATTGGTTAACCAGCTAGATTGCCAATGAATGAAATGGCCTTAATTGTCAATTCAAACATCTAAAGTCTTCTGACATCTGATTAATCACCAAACTTAAATCTCCCACAATGTGGACATCTTTGACACTCATTTCTAGCAGAATTTCCAAGCCAATAATCAAAGCTTAGTACTTAGCTTGATTATTTGAGCACCTGAAATCCAAAAAGAAGGAAAAAGAAATTTGGTTCCCTGATGGGGAAATTATTGCTATACCAACTCCCGAGCCTTCACTAGTACTTGACCCATCAAACATTAACGTCCAAAGAGTCATAAATATGGCTTCCGAATCAAGTTCATCAAATACTTGTGACTCAATTTCAAACGAAGGGTGATTGGCAAGAAAGTCTGCCAATGCCCTCCCTTTAATTGCTTTTTATGGAACATATGCAAAGTTGAACTCCATTAGAGCTAAAACCCATTTGCTGATCCGGCCAGTAATTAACGACCTTGATAGCATATACTTTATAAGATCTATTTGACAAATAATATAAACCAAAACAGGCAACATATATACTCTTAATTTCATTGCTGCAAAATACAACGCTAGACATAACTTTTCAATCGGTGTATATCTACACTTGACTAGGGTTAAAATTTGGCTGAGACAGTATATTGCTTGTTCATTTCTTGCTCATTTTCTTGTGCCAGCATAGCTCCAATGGATTCTTCAACAGCCGATAAATACAACTTTATTGGCCACTTCTTTCTTGGCGGCATCATGACTGAAGGACTCGACAAATATTTCGTAATCTGGTCAAATGCCTTCTGATGTGTATCATCCCATTTGAATTCTTCCATCGGCTTTAACTTGAACAAAAGGGAAAACGCATGTAACTTTCCAGTTGTATTGGCAATAAATCGCCTAAGATAGCTCACTTGCCCAAATAACCTTTGTAATTCTTTCTTGCTTCTTGGTGCACTGGCATCAATGATTGCTTTGGCTTTATTCCTATCGACCTCGATGCCCCTTTGATGAACCAAGAAACCTAAAAAGTTCCCTGCTGATACTCTAAAAGCACATTTTATTGGATTCATCTTTAGCTTATGAACCCTCATCCTCTCAAAAGATTCCTTGAGATGAAGTAAGTGCTCACTCTTTGTTGCCGATTTCACCACCATATCATCAATATATACTTTCATAAACTTGTCGAGTATGTTATGAAAAATGGAATTCATAACCCACTGATATGTAGCACCGACATTCTTCAAGCCGAAAGGCATTACCACCCATTCAAAAGTTCCAATCGATCCTGGACATCTAAAAGCTGTCTTTGAGATATCTTCCTTGGCTATATAAATTTAGTTATAGCTTGAGTGTCCATCCATAAAAGACATGATTTCATGCTTGGCAGCCGCATCAATTAATTGATCGGTGATTGGCATAGGATATTCATCTTTTGGGATTGCCCAATTTATATTTCAGAAATCAACACAAATATGTAATTTGCCATTCTTCTTAATAACAGGAACTATATTTGGTAACCACTCAACATACCTTGTAGTTCAAATGAAACCAGTATCTAGTAAACGTTCGATTTCCACCTTGATTTTATCTACCACCTCTTGAGACATTCGGCGGGGTGGCTGTTTATATGGTTTGTAACCATCTTTAATAGGTAGCCGATGTTTTACCAGATCTCTGGACAAACCTGACATCTCCTCATAATTCCAAGCAAAACAGTCACTGTATTCCTTTAATATGCCGATTACCTCAGCTTGTAATTCTGGCTCTAACAATGAACTGATGTAGGTTGGTATTGGCTCTACATCAGTACCTAAATTTACCTCCTTCAATGGATTTTGAGTTTCTGCTTTTAAATCGTCTAATTTAGCTGGTGCTAATTCCAAATCTTCTAATTGAATGGCATCTAACTTTTCATTATTAACTTGATCAACTTTGGTAACATTAGCCGATAGGCCTGGCTCCACTTTCGCTTCTTTTTTTAGCCATTTTTTAGCTATATAAGCCTGTAACCTAATGCAAGCAGCCTGTAGGCCTGTTACCAAACTACTTCTTTTTCAAGTTTTGCTTCCATTGGCAACCTCTTCTTCATCCACAGTAACCGAGGGAGTTATACCTTTGGCCTTGATTTTTCCTGCTGTAACTCACCGATTTCTTGTTCGGCAAGACTTCTTCTCTTGGTTACCGTAATTGGTATTCCATCTGCCCCTGTTCCCACAAATCGAATAGGAACACACTCTTCAACATACAAAACTGCATCTGCCGAGTACACTTTTGCCACAAATGGTTTGTCATCGGCATTCACTATCTTTACTTTATCTCCATCCCAGAAAATCAGTATCTGGTGTAATGAAGATGGGATGCACATATTTGGATGAATCCAGTCACGGCCTAATAGCAAATTATAGGAGGCCATGGACTCAACAATAAAGAATGCCATGAATGATGTCCTTCCCCTAATTTCAACTTTTAAGGGAAGAATTCCTTTAGTGCTAGTAGAATCTCCATTAAACCCACAAATTGCCATATCAGTAGGAATCACATCTTCCATACTCTTGCCAAGTTTCTTCAATGTATTAGTAGGAATAACATTCAAAATTGAGCCATTGTAAACCAAAACTTGATTTACAGGTTGGCCTTCTATCCATACCTTGACATACAAAGGCCTTAGTCATTGCTAACAAAGGTTTTTCAAAGACTACCTTTTCTGCCAATTCTGAAGAAAAAATTGATAAATTCTGAATTGGCTGAGTTTCCTTCTCCTTGGCTCTACTTTCATCTTTGGGCTCCTCTTCCTCAGTGTTTGCACTCAATGTCGATGGAGCTTGGAACATTGCTGGTAACAAAAATGCCATATTACATGACATTTCATCTGGAAAATTGCCGAACTGAATTTTAAACTCATTTTTGCATCTGAGCCATGTCGGCTGATACTCCTCTGCCTCAATCGGTTGATCTGTTTTTGGAATACTGACCTTCTTTGCCAACTTTTCTTTGCTTACCCCTTCTGCTTTCCTTTTCTTCTCGGCCCTTCTCCTTTGTTCTCTGTGTTTTTGAGGTCGAGTAAGGCCTCCATTCTCATATTGCTAAATTTTAGGGAATTTGGGAAGATTGGCTTGAGTCCATCTATTTAGAGCTGAGTCTATCTTTGGCTTTACAGTCTGTACCTTATGCGAATCGGCTCCCTTTTGCACCCAAATTTCTGATTGAATTGAGAAACGCCCTTTAAAATTGGGATGCCAATTTTTGCACTGAAATTGGCTGGATATAAACTCCTGCCGATTTTGCCTATCTACCTTCACATGGCTGCTACCAAAAGTACCATGCTGAAATTCTTTGGCAGAATCAATTGGGAAGCTAAGTCTCTCAAGAATTCCTTTCTTCTTTGGTTGAACCTCTGTTGGCTCTTCTCCTTCCAGTTTCTGCTTTCCTTTGCAATTTGGGCAGCATCCATGATCTATCAAAGCCAGCTGAGCCTCTCTTAGCTGTTTTTGTAATTCTGCCTTCTTCTCTGGTGTCACAGCTGATGAAAGGGATACATCTGCCATCTTCTCGGCCTCCTGCCAATTTCCTCATTTGGCCAATCTTATCACATTTGAAGATTCGATTATAGGGAATGGATTGGTGTCCACCTGTATAGTGTTTGAAGTTTTCCCCGGGAATTTTAAAGTACCTTCATTAATAGCTTTCTACAATACACCTCGTAGAATAGTACAATCATTAGTAACATGGTTCCAAGAATTATGATACTTACAGTACTCTTTCTCTTTTAGGTTACTTATTGATGGAATCTTATGCCCTTTAGGCAAAGATATTATTTTATCGGCCAACAAATGATCAAAAATTTGATTTATTTTTGACAAATCAAAAGAATAACTTTTCCCAGTGTCGGCAGGATCTTTCCTTACTGCCGATGTTGATGTTGAACTGCCCCCCGTGGTCGGCTTAGGTTTAATCAATGCCTCACAAACATTAGGCTTCTTGATATTGACCTCAGCAACGTCAACTTCCAACTCATGCCCAACTTTTACCGAGAATACTTCATAATTAAGGTCCTTATAATAAGTCCCTTTAGAAGAGTTCTTCTTTTCCTTCTCTTCTTTAAGTATCTCCTCATACCCAGTAGCCCTGTTTGTTAAATCAAAAAGATATTAGAACTCAACCCCATCAAACCTTTTGCGATGTTCAATGTCTAAACCATTTAATGCCATCTTGATGTATTCTTGTTCTGGTAGACTTACTCGGTATTTGAGTTTAGCTTTTCTAAACCTGGCAATGAAAGTTTTAACCGATTCGCTCGGCAATTGAGATAAACGGGATATATCTGCCAGCGTAGCTTATCTCTGTTCAGTAAAATTGGGTATGGAAAGCCTCTTCCATTTCCTCCCAGGTTTGAATGGAATTAGCTGGTAAATTGCTATGCCATTCAAATACCACCCCGGCAAGGGAACTACAGAATAACTTCATCCTCAACTAAGGGCTAGGGCTTACTTCCCCACATTATGCTCTAAACCTTGCAATGTGCTGCATTGTAGAAAAAATTTCTTCACCAATGCACATAGAAAAATTAGGATACCGATAATTCCTAGGTAACTTATGGGTATCGACATAATCGAGATAGGGCTTTCTGTATACTGGCCGAGCACGTCTGCGTCCCTGTGCTACCTCAGCCCATATCAAAGCTAAAATCTGAACCCTATCGATCCTTGCATTTTGTCCTTGAGGATCATTTGGATGATGCAAAATAAATGGATTAACCCATTCTCGTTGTTGATTTGCATTAGCTTACCCCTAGGTAGACACCAGAGGTGCCAATAGATTAGACTTACCTTGATTTTGATTTCCAACCAGCTCCTGCTAATTTCTTGCCACTAGAATTGGTTGCTTCTATGGACGCTACACATCTAATTATGCAGATTATGCACTAGTAGTTAATATATCGGCACAACAGTTACTGCCGGCGGAACTGACAATATTGGTGGGTTACCAATTGGCATGCCAAGAGTAGGATTCGACACATTGCCGATCGTAATACCCAATGGTTGAATCAGTATCTTGCTGATCGGCATTCCAAGAGTTGGACTTTGCAACTTTGCTCCTATCATTGTTGTCCTTGGCTCTGCAGAAATAATCGCATTTGATGAGGAGATATGCAGAAGCAATGGCTCATGCACATTTTGAAGCTTCGGCCTGGTCAGATTGGCTTTGCACCACCGATAGTTGATTTGATACTGCATCCATTTTTTGATCCATCATATCTATGCGAGCATCTATTTTCTGATTCATCCCATTTATGCGAGCTCCCAAATGGGCCTCTTGGCTTTCCATTCCCTGATGAATTGTAATGATTTGGTCATTTCCTTCCTATTCTTTTTCCTTAGAATTTTACGGAAGAATTTTTTTCGTTGAAATTTCTTTTCTGAATTTGGTTTCTCATTGCTTAGTGTCATCTTGAGTGCTCAGAAATGACTTCTGAGACTCTTTCGTGTGGATTAACAACTTTTTTTAAGGACCGAGTCATCTTCACATTTTCACTTTTCAGATACTATGTACTATTTCATCCTTTTCCCTATTTTGTCTTTTTCCCGTTTGTTACTTTGTTGGCAAAACCTCACTTCTTGTGTTCGGAGTTGGTTTTTGATTCATGTATCTTCATCTTGATTGGTTTCCACAAAATATGTATCTTTACTTTTGCAAAAATGTACTCTGGTTGCTCTTGGTGTTTATAGGGGCATGGATGCATAATTCTTTAGAATTATTTTCTTTTCTTGGGGTGTTTTTCATAAATATCTTTTAAAGATATTTTATTTTAGGGGTATTTAAGAAAATATTTTTTTGAAGATATTTTCATTTAGGGCCATTAGTGTAGTTTTCACTTTTTAGAGGGGCCACTGTGCAATAAATGAAAGTTAGTGCAAATTACCTTGTTGTAAGCCTGAATCCTTGTACGGGATCCATTTTGACATTTAGTTGAGTCATAAACTCTTAGAATTTTCTTCTGGTCGTTTTTCTCCAATTTCAGGGTTTCTGACATTAGTTTGTGCCAAACTTGTTTTGGGTATATCTCTCTGCTCGGGACTCGGTTTTTGACGCCGTTTCTTCTATTATTCTTATTTTCTCATTTTGCATCTTTTTTGTTCATAGAGTTTTGTCATTTGAGCGCGTTTGCTCAAATTCTACTTTTTCAGACTCGACGGGGCCCTTTTGGGGCCCTTTTTGACTTTTTCTATAAATAGGAGGTCTTAAGAGAAAATATCAGATTTTTTTCTCTCTCTCTTGGCTGGCCACCCATGGCAGCCATGGCTATTGATCTTCTTTCTTCTTTTCCGGCCACTTCCCTTTAGTAAAAAGGTGTAGTGCCTTAGCGTTTTATGTTCGTTTTGGCGAGGCCTTCGATTCCACCGATTGGAATCTCGTTTTGGCCATTTCTTGAGTTCGGGTTTGAAGTTAAGTTTTGATTTTCATGGGACTTCTTAGGGATTCTTGTTCACGGCGTTGTCCCCGACAAAACCTGAAATTTTGTCAGATTCGGAGCATTTTTCTTTTGGTGAGGATTTGAGATTTTCATCTCAAATTGAGGTAGAGGATATTATAGGTTCTTATTTGAGTTGTGTTGATTGTTTTATGAGCATATAAAACTTGTGAGCATGCCTTGTTCAAGTTCTAGAGATTTAATTTAATTATTTCTTTGTATAAGATTTAATTCACAAGGATGTATGTTGCTTACAATTAAATTGTGGCATGTTAGTAAATTAGGTCTTGGTATAATAGTTGACATATATTAAATTTGGAACATTTGAATAAGAATTGCAAAACTTATTTAATATTTATCTTTGGTGAAAGATTAATTCACATAGTTGTATCAAGCATGAAATCAACTTGAAATGTGATATTATAATAGGCCTTGACATGTTCTCTAATCTATGTTAAATTGAGAGCATTTAGAGTTGTTTAAAAATCTAGAGAAAATTAATTAATTTGCTTAATTAATTTTATTTAAGTGTCGTAGTCACTTAGATTGATTTTTGATATGATATATGTGAAAACTATGCTATGTCCCTTAACATATATTAATTTGAGATTATTTGGGATTGACTTGAAATCTAGAGAAATTAATTATTTTAGTTAATTTAATTCTATATACTTGTTCCATAGATTTAACTATATCTTAGAGATTGTTTCTATGTCTAAATCAAGGAATTGGGCTTAGCATGATATAGAATATCATTGACTTGCATGACTTGTTTAAATATTTCTTGTGTAGGTATATAACTTATTAGAATATTACAATTGTTTACCTTAGAAGCTAGTTGTTAAATTGATACTTATTTAGTACTTGTGGCTTAGGATGGTAATGTGGCTCAATTGTTGTAAAATATTCTTGCTTTGTGTATAAATTGAATTTTGAGGGCATAACATGTCATATGTTATTTAGACTTGAATTCTAAGACATGGTTTGTGTGGATTCAACCTTATTTGTGCATGGAATGTGTTAACTTGCATTTGATTTTGTATAAGTTTTTAACTTATTGATTTTGGAAAGCTTGTGATGACATAAATTATGTGATGTCTAGGGTTTGGCTCTAGTACGGAGACAAGAGTCTTCTAAGTCATAAATGCTTACTAGGTGGTACCTTGTGGGTCGTAATTACCTGAAAATACTTGCTTGGTCTAGCGACCGCATGTCCTAGTCTTTCCGCTATTTGATTTCGCATTTAATTTCAAGTTGTTAATCATGGATTACTTGTAGCTTGAGAATTGATGCATGCTTTGGGTATTTGAATCCTATTTAGTATACTTGAACTTGTATACTTGCTCCATGAGTTTAAACTTCATTTAATATACTTATGCCATGTATACTTGTCTTATGCATATTTTGTTTAGCTTAGTATACTTGTGTCTGTATACTTGATTTATGAGTACTCTATTTGTATATCGAATACTTGTGTATGTATATTGGATATTCCTTTTCTTGTTTAACATGATTTAAAGTACTTGAACATGTATGCTTGTATGTCGTGTATCATGTTTTAATACGGTTTAGTGTACTTGAGCATGTATGCTTGTATGTCGTTGTTCATTTCAATTGCATGAGTAGCTTAGCATGATCCCTGAGTCTCACTATGATATAGATGTTAGGTGGTCTGAGCCCCTTCAACATGTTTCACCTTAAGGTGATATAATTGTAAAATGCTAGGTCGATGCATATTCATCTCCTACGAGTAGCTTTATGTTACTCACCCACGTAGTGGGGCCATTTTTCAAGTACAGGATTCAAGATTCAAAGATTTGCACTTGCCTTGGATGATTTGGAGATTTGAAGTTTCTTTTAATGCATTCTTATTCACATGCAAGTGTTAGCATGTTTAAGTTTTACTTTTGATGTGGTAACACTTAGTTAGATTCAATATGCTATTATTTGTTTTATATATGTAAAGTTTACTTAGATACACTACTGGGAATCCATTTGATGTGTGTGACATGAGGCCAAGGGCCAAGCAAGTTTATATTTACAATTGTATTCAATTGGTGCCATATTTTGCTTGAAAATGCATTTTTATCAACTTTGGAGGTTTGGCATGTCAAATTTTGTAAATGAGATGTCATGAGGTCGTAGACCATTATAGCATGTTTAATATGCTATATTACACTTGCTTTCATGTTTATATCATCACACATTAGCATATGATGTAAATTGATCATGCCATGGGGGATTCCAAATAGACTTTCAGCCTTGGGTGCATAACAGGTGGTTTTTGCACTTTCTTGAGCCATTTCGGCCTACCGAAATGCCACTTTGGTCGACCGAACCCTTTTGGACTTCATTTGCACAGAAAAAATCATTTTCCAGTAGCTTTTGCCTTGTTTATGTCCATTTCAGTCGACTAATTCATCATTTCGGTCGACCTAAATGATTTTCTTCACTTTTAACAAATTTTGGAGTTTTTTTGGTCATTTTGGTCGATCGAAATGGCTATTTCGGTCGACCTAAATAGCTTGCACTCAGCTGTCTTCCAGTTTTGTATCAGCACTATTGTTCCAACTTCAAATGGCCATAACTTCTTCATTTCTAACCCAAATGGGGTGATTCTTGACCCTAAATTTATGGATTTGGAGTCAGCTTTCCAATGCTACCAATGTTATTCTTAGATTCAAATCACAGTAGAAGTTAGTTAGGTTATAATGGGAGGGTGTCAGTTTTTGCTTAAACCGGGAAAGGGCGTCTTGTGGGATTCATGTCCAAAATTCTTAGAACTTCTTAGAATGTTGTGAAATAATTAGTTTAAGTTGTGTGGACCTTATTTGAATTATTTAGAGTCAAATCTCCCTTCACATTTGTAAATTAACCTTGATTAACGAATTATTTAAGTTGTGTTTTACCCTTGATTAACGAATTTTGCTCATTTTATCGTCTCTTTTTCGTCCGGACTCCGAATCATGCGATTCTTAAGTTTATCTTGATTAATTTTTCATTCTCTTTCTAGTAGTCTACTCAGTGACACCTGAATCCATACTTTTTGAAATGACTATTTTGTCTCTTGGGGCTTAATTGTTATTTTCCTATCTCTTGCCTACACACGCTATTCCTTTAGGTTCCGTGACCTCATGGAAGGTCATCTTAGCATCTTAGAGGTATTTTGTGCCTTGGGAGACCATTGTTTTGTTTCTTGATTTTGTATTTCAGACCCGTTACTGGGTTAACTTTTGGTTCATCACAGTACATACTAGGTTAAAAAATCCAGGGTCGTTACAAGTAGTATCAAAGCTCCTGGGTTCGAAAACCTTAGGACAATGGGTTTTGGGTGCGTATCATGCTTGTGTTTCCATGCTCTACGTGTTTAGTTGCTTCTTGATAACATGTTTACATGCTTATATGGACATATGTTTAAAATTTTACTGTAACTACTCAGCATGATACATGTGCTTGTTTATTTTAGTACATTGTATATACATGTAAGTTTTAGATTGTTGTATATACTTGTCTGCCTTAGCATACTGTATATGTTTTTCAGCTTCAGTACCTTGTCTATGTCTGTCTGTTTTAGCATTTCAGTTTACGCTTGTCTACTTAACATATTGGTTATGCTGGTCTACTTTAACGTATTACATGTATTTGTTATTCTTAGTATGATAGTATGATGTATACATTGACATGACTTATGTGATCCTTTACTACTTGTGTAAGTATGTAGTCTATTGCTATATTTCGTGTCAACTGCTTACTTTTATGTCTTGTTTAGGCATTGTGGGTTTTTCAGCTTGGTTGGTTGAGATTGATGCTAAGGCATCATCTCTTGGGGTTTCGTGGTGACATTGATGTGGTGATGTCATTAGGGTCTTGTTTCTAGTGTCATGGGACGATGAGTCAGATTGACTCAAGTCCTTCTTTTAGGATTGGAATTTTTGTTTTTGTGAGCCTCAATAGCGAGGTCCTCGCGTCCTTCCTTCTTAGGGTAATGGTTAGGGATTTGATGGGTGCGTTGACCTAAGATCTCTTCTTTTCTTGCCTTGGATAGCTCTTACGAGCTAAGGTTGAGGTGTGAATGGTTTTGTGTAATTAATTGCATTGGTACAATTAATTACTCTCCCTTATCATGGAAGACTCGGGGTTGTGTTTTGGGTTCCACTAGAATTCTATAGAGTTCCTATCGAACTTATCGGTGTCTTAAGTTAAGTTCTCTTGTTGGTGTCTCGTAATGGTTAGTATTGGGACTATCCATTACATCTTTGTATATTTTGTGTGGCATTAGGATTCCACCTTATGTTTGAACCAGTCTTGGGAAAGACTTGTAGACTCTTTGTTTTAAGAACCTTAGTGTTCATTCTAGGAGATGATTCACTTCCCTACGGTGAGGGATTGGACTCATCCGGGCTTTTAGGATTCACTTTCGGTGAGTTTATCCTTCTGAGAGGCATTTCACCTCTTTTTGCATATGATTTTGCGGGATTGTTATTTGCAAAGTCATTCTTACATGTTTATATGCCTTGTTGTTTTGAGCATGCCTTAGAAACATGTTAGGGGATGTGACTATTTGGTGGTTATGTAATGATATAGATGATGTGTTTTTCATTTACTATATCTGTTTATCATGCTAGAATCATAGGTGATGTTTAGTATGCCCCTGATGCTTGACCCCTATGTGATAGGTATCATATTTGATTGCCCATGTACACTATGTGTTTAGTTGCATGACGTGTCGATTTTCAGTTACGTTTAGTATATGACGTGTCGATTTTCAGTTACATTTAGTATACTTGTACCTAGTATGCTTGCACATTGTTTATTTCATTTTGTTTGAGTTTAATATACATGAGCTTATATACTTGTCTACCATGGGTTTAGTACTGCTTAGTAAACTTTTGAGTGTATACTTATACACATACATATGTTGCGCTTTTGTTTTGACATTCTTAGTATACTTGCGAATGTGTACTTGCATAAACATATATATATTCATGACTAATTGCTTTATTAGTTCATTTCTTTTTATCATTCCTATACTATACTTGGGGTTGTATGACCTTGGTTGTCGGGATTATGTATGTAAGCTTGATCCGATGTCTTGATCCCTAAGCGTAGCCTTGTAATTGGTCAGCTTAAGATGACGTAGAGGTTCTTGGGTGCATTGTCTTGTTGGGAGTTGTTGTGACTAGGATGATGATGTCTGATTTATAAAGTCTGTTCCATTGGCTTGAGGGCATAGACTTATTAGCCTTTGGATTCGTGACTGGTTTGGTTGACAATGGTGTTTTGAGACTTGGGATTACCAGTTTTTACAGTATTGAGGATTTAAGGCCTTAAGCATAGCGGTGCTTAGGACATTGTTGTCAGAGTTTTGGGATTGGCCAAGATGGTCTGGCTAGACATCATTGGATCATATCGCAACTCTCACAAAATGCCTGGCTTCTGTGGTGCTTTTTGTAATGATTGTTTGATATTGATGTCATTGGTATCAATAGGTTTCACAGGTAAGCTTGTTGGGGGCAGGTGATGAATTAGGACTTTATACTGCCATGCTACCATACAGGTTATGTGTGGGCGAGTACTAGTTGCCATCGATGCTACCTTACTAACTAGTAAGTGTGGGCGGACGCTAGGCACTATCTTGTTACCACACCTTAGGTACGTGTGGGCGGGTTCTAGTCACTATTCGTGCTGCCATATTGCTTCCGGTTGTGTTCCTTATTTCGAGGTGTAGTTGCCTTAATCTCCTTTGGAGTGATCGACATTGGGTTAATATATCAATTTGTTGGAGAGGTGTCTCACGATTTGTGGTTTCGTGTCCTTTCATTGATCTTGAGATCTTTGGAGTTGTCCTTAGGTACTTAGTATGACCTTGTGTATGGTCCTTGTTCGGTTCTTCTGGAAGTGTTCTAAATTTTGGGATGAAATTTCTTTAAGGAGGTTAGTTTCTCATAACCCGGTTATTTCCTCCCTTTCCTTTTTCCTTAGAATTTTATGGATGAATTTTTTTTCGTTGAGAATTCCTTTCTGAGTTTGATTTCTCGTCACTTAGTGTCATCTTGATTGCTCAGAAATGACTTCTGAGACTCTTCGTGTGGATTGACAACTTCTTTTGAGGACCGAGTCATTTCCGCATTTTTACTTTTCGGACACTATGCACTATTTTATCCTTTTCCCTGTTTCGTCTTTTTCCCATTTGTCACTTTGTTAGCAAAATCACACTTCTTATGTTAGGAGTTAGTTTTTGACTTCACGTATTTCTATCTTAAGTGGTTTCTACGAAATACGTATCTTTACTTTTGCAGAAAAGTACTCTGGTTGCTCCCGGTATCCATAGGAGCATGGATGCATAAATCTTTAAAAGCATTTTCTTTTCTTGGGGTGTTTTCCATAAATATCTTTTGAAGATATTTTATTTCAGGGGTATCTAAGAAAATATCTT
>JAOTQH010130797.1:0-15595 GCA_025631255.1 Cornus kousa | reverse complement strand
GAAGAAACTACTTTTATAGTTAGGGTCATTTTGTTCTTCAGCAGCAGGAATTCTCTTTTTTCATGTTGGGTCTCTCAGTCTCAGCATGTGTCAAGTCTCACTTCAGAAGGGATGAGAAATTTTGTTTTTACCTAATCAGATTTATCTGGTGTCTGTCTGGTCTTGAGTGCATGATTCGGTGTAGAATGAGAAGACAGGAAAATTTGGATTTGTGCTGAGGCCCTTTTAGTATTGCTACTCATGCTCTGACTAAAAGGAAGTGCAGAATGCAGATGACAAATTTTTTTTTATCATTGGCAAGAAACACACACACCCACTTTTTTTGCCCCTATAGGGACTTAAACCCTTGACCTTCTACTTTGGAAGGTGAGGAAGCACCACCACTAGGCTACAAGGCCATTGGTCGGATGACAATATTTAATTAGCATTTCTGTTTCCAAATGCAGCCCTTATGAGCACTTCCTTCATAATGTGGACTTGACTTCATTTGTTCCACATTTTTCTTTCTCCAGATTATTGTGTGGGATTTTAGTCGTGGGGAAAAGAAGAAAAGCGCACGGTTGTATGATTGGTTGATGTTAAGACCATCAAATAGCCATGTCCAATTCCACCAGGATCAGATGCACTTCCTCGCCGTGCATGAGAATGTTATTGCAATATATGAAGCAACAGAACTAGAACTTGTGAAGCAGTGGGTCAATGGAGCCTTTCGTGCACGGATCTCCCATGCCACATTCTCATGCGATTGCCAGTTAGTATATGCCGGATTTCTGGATGGAACTGTGTTAATATTTGGTGCTTCAGATCTCGATCTACGAGCCCAGATTAATCCTGGTGCTTACCTTCCATCTCACGTCAGTTCCGACGTATATCCGTCTGTCATTGCTGCTCATCCGAAAGAGCCAAACCAGTTTGCCTTTGGGCTAACAAATGGTGAGGTCGTCATCGTTGAGCCTCTAGAATCTGAAGGTAAATGGGGTTTGCTGCAACCAGTTGACGATGACTCATATAATGAAAAGCAAGCCGACGATATTCCTGCTAGCTATCCTTAGAAAAGATTGAACAATAAGATGGTTTCAATCCTTATTTTGGTTTACTATTGAGTAAAAATGTAGTGGCACAAACCAGCTAGATGAGGGAGGGTATATGTACTTATAAATATTATATATATATATATATATATAAAATTTTGCCCCTTTTTCATGATGCCTTGCCTTCTCTTTATCCCTTCTTTACTTTTAGGAGAATGCTATTTAGAACCAAAATTCAAGTTTTGGTCTTACCAAAGGATATAAATTCTTGGGCTAACATTCTCCCGTATTTTGTTACAAAGTCTTTGGTGTGACACCGGTCAAAGACTATGTTAGACAGTGTTGCATAACCGTTCACATATGTCCAAGTCTTTTTTCGTTCGGATTGGATGTGGGACAAGCTACCTTAAGATCTAGAATGCTCTGGTCAAATACTCAGTGGTCCAAGTGTTGACGCTAGCTTTCAATTGAAAGCTCAATGAATATATTGGTGCAGATTTTTATGGAAATTTTTGTCATATATGTCTGTAATTCAACACATATTCACATATATGATTCTGTATAGAGATTAAAACATGCATATAAGATAATAAATGTCGTTATGCATATTGGAATATAAATATACAAGAACATGTAATTTGAAGGGGGGAATTGCGTTAAGAACATAGCGTGTGTTATGTAGTGGATGCATAGGCATATGGAATGGTCCAAAGATTAGCATTGGTCACCACACAAGCACTTGCAAGATTATAAAGCTAGGAAGAAATGAGTAATTGTAGATATCATTTTCTAAGTTTATGGAAAGTATTAGGTCTTCTTGCTAGTTCAAGTGTATTTTCGTTGCAAGTCTCTAAAGAAAAACATGATTTTTGAGGGAGAGGGATACTATTTCACCAATCGAGTCACGAGTTTCTAACATATTCATACCTAATGATTTTTCACAAAGTGAACAAGCTCCGAGGGCCGGAAAAGATTAAAGAAAGTACGAAAAGATAACATAGAGCACAAAAACATGTAAATTATCAAATGAGTAAAAATTTTATTAACAAAAGAAGAGTTGTTGCCAAGGAGAGTAAATTTTATACAATAGTTTATTCATGCATCCATCTTCTTCATTTTATGCATCCACCTTGGCCACTGCAGATGCATAACTTACGCTGCTGTCCCTTGTGGATTTGCATTGACTTGATTGCTCATACCGAAGGAACTTGATTGTTGCTTTCATCGAGCAGTTCTCCAGCATCTGGTTCAATTTAAACAATAAATAAAAAAATTAAAATTAAAAAAAAAAAAAAAAAAAAGTTAGCAAAAACCATAATGCAGTTGCTGAAAGAATACAGATTGGCCTCAACAAAACAATGCAAAAAATATATAATAATAATAAAGACAGTAGGAAGAAAAAAAAGAAGACAGGATTCAGAAAAATGACAGAATCTTTTGAAATGTCATTCGTATTTCAATTAACTATACAAAACTGAGATAAATTCAAAAAATCAACGGAAAAATCTTAAAATAATCAAAGCAAAACAGTGGCGAACAAGACAAAAGAATTTAAGATATTTACATGGAGAAAAACATTAATTGGATGGCGCCCGCAAATGGTGTTGTTGAACTCCATCAGGTACTGTTTAAATGCATATGGATCGCCTGTTTCTATTATATCCATTCCCATCTTGTCCAATGCTTCAATAGATTTGTGAATGGCTCCATGTTTCTTGTCATAATGCAAGTAATTGAACCTAATACAAAAAAAATAAAAATAAAAATAAAATAAAATAAAATAAAAATACCGGAATTTCTAGATATGTAACTAATTGAGAAACCATTAGACTATACAAGCGCATGTGGAAAAGACAATATGAATACAAGCCTGATATGAGTTCTAGGTAACAAGAGTCCAAATCAAACAATCATGAAGTCCAGCATTTTGCTTCAACTCAACAAAGACTTTTTCCAATTACATGTGATCGGCAACATAAATCTTGTTTTACCATTCCACTCTAACTAAAGTGAAGCCTGTGAAACATGGCACTGAAGAAGATTGCCCTAATGTTTAGGCGAATAATCTTAAAGATTCATATTCATAAAGTCCTAATAATGATTTTAGTGTGTCAAATTACCTAATTCAACCTCTCCTTTTTCTAGGTCTGCAAACCTACTATGAAAAGATAAAGCACTAAGAACGACATTGGGTGGAGTTTATGTTCACCATTTTGGTTGAGAAATAAAAGTAGATCACATCCCAAAACCACAGGCATGAAAAACATTTCTTCATATGAATGTAAATATATAACTAAATGCATATTTATGAGTGAATACATGTATACAAGGGTGCAGTAAGTAGTGACCATTTAAATCTAATACGTGTGGAAAGACAAACTGACATCAGAAATTGAACATACCGAGAGCCCCAGTGACAAAAATCTGAGGATACAGAAAAGAAATTTTTTGGATCATCCACATATTTGGCTAGCATTTTCCCATACATGGCTTCATTTTCACCATTAACTGCACCGACTAAAATAGGTACAATTTTTACCGGGTACCTGCATTAATATTATCTAAAGATCAGCATCAACAAAGAATAAGCAGAGAACTTTCATCTACAAGGAAACTTACCCATGAAAAACTTTAGCGAGATATGGCAAATGCATTTCCATACTATGTTCAGCTTCGTCAACTTGAAGATCCATCAATTCAAATTTTCCTGTAGCTATTAGTTCCTCATTAACTGGGACAGAACCAAGTTTAAAGGTTATCAATTTTTTATTTAAACAAGCAATGTAAAATCATCATTGAGATACACAACATATATATGCATGTGCACAGTGTTGGAGCCAGAATTTCTCGGTTGGAATTTTTTTTTTTTTTTTTTGGTGTGGGGGGTGAGGGGGTACCATATAAAGAATTCTAAAACAAAATTATAATTATTATAATAATTTTCTTGAAAATCTAAGTCCTAATATATATTCTTAAGTCGATCTTGAGGATACTCATACTGGTTTCGTCCTTCTAACTGTTGTATTGAGAGGCTGAGGCTGACCCTTACAGCTTTGAAATTCATTGGTTATAAGTGAGAATGCTTAGTATGAGCACCTTCATCATAACCTTTTTCCTATTCTTAACATAACCTAAATAATAAGGAATGCAAAACCTTCAAAAAAAAAAAACTTGAATAAATAAGACGAGGAAACTAATACGAAAGGGACAAAAAAAAAAAACGGAGATGAACACGTTGTGAGCCGATAAATGAGGTTGTCAAGTGTCGAACATCTATTTTTAACTTTGGTAATAAAGAAAAAAAAATGAAAATAATAATATCAAAATTATTTTTGAATTAAAATTGAAAAAATTATAAAATTGAAAGTGTTAGATTGACTTGGTCTAAGAGCTAATAAAGCATCATTTTCAAGTCAATCAATTTTTAAGCTTTAAAAAGTTTTTTTTTCCATCAATTAAGCTTTTAGTAATTACTAATTGCTCATCAACATTTGAAATATTCCCGCCACGTCACCCACTCGCTTTAATGTGAATGTGGCAGAACGGAAAAGCTACATGGAAGTGTAGAGACAGAGTCTTGTTAGATAAAACTCCTAGAAAGCGCCAAGAAACTCATTTACCCTGGCGCCTCCTTTAAAAGGTAAATGGAGATACATGGCTTGGAAAAGAGAACCTCCCCGAGAGACAAGTTCTGATGCACCCTCAAGCTCTGTGAACAACTGCGAGCAGAGCCCTAGAAGTCTAGAACCTAATGAGGCTTGATGCAAAATCAAAATTATGGCTCTGACCACGGTGCCACTGTGGGATGCTCAGAGGTTTTGTTATGAAGGCCCATATTACATGAATACCGTTATGCATGAATATAATTTAAGTGTCATTACCAAATTCCCAAACTCAATGACACGAGGACATGGAAAATATTTATATTTTTAATATTCTTTTATTTTATAGGAAATTTATTTGTTATTATGTGTAGCGTTCAACATGGTCACTTCATTCATTTTGGAACAATAATGTAAACCAAACCAACATAATAAGAGACTTTTAACTTGAATTATTGAAAATGAATTTTTAAGTGTACCTCAAATCAAACATGTTAATACGGGTGTTGTGTATCCCAAATGTACACAGGCAACGGCTAGAGTAGGGGGCTTGCAGAGGTGGTTTCATCCTCTTACTATAGTACTACAATGAAGACATGGGACTCGCTTTTGGTCCTTTTGAATGTAAGAAAGAGTTGACATCACATGACACTTGAAACAAAACCTTTAGACCTAATCATGAGACTTTCCTTCAACACACTTGACCCAAATTAACACTTCCAGTGCTACACACCCTTTTGGCAACTGTTAGATTACCAGTTGCCTCAAAAGCTTAAGCAACAATGTATATCAAGCTCCAACATCCTCCTTCATGTGCAACCCATAATGCATGTGGTGACTCAAACTATTGGAGTTGGATAAATTATTGAGCCCATTCTCTAACAGCAAGCTTTTATGCGAATTTGGTAATCTAACATAACATCAAAAATTGGTTCTAGGAGATCTTGGGAGCAGGTATCCACCTCTGCATTTGCCATTCTATTTGGTATCCAAGTTTGCTGCTTAACTCTCGACGTGCAAGACAAGATCGTATGTGATTGTTAGAGCTTGATATACATTGTTGGGCCCATTATATTCACAAACTTTTGGGGCTAACTGGAGGTCTAACAACAACTACAGAAACATAAAATTTTGGTCTTGGGTTCTACAACCCAATTGACCACCACATCTTTGGGAGCATATATGAAGCAAGAGCCATTTTAATAGGCAAAACATTTTCCACGCCTAAGAAAACCGTTGGGCTGGAACCTATTTACTCGACCCTCATCTCTCTCTCTCTCTCTCTCTCACACATGCGCGCGCGCATATACATATATGTGTCCATGTCACTTTTGTCCAAACTGGTTCTCCTTGGTATTCTAGTAAACGTGTATCACCTCCTAAACCAAATAAACATGATACACCATGAATAGAACTTGTGATGGACTCAACATACAGATATATCCTTTAAGATGTTGGAATCTTATTAAGAGTCTCTTTAAATAGAAGGGACCCGCGGGGCTCGCGGGGGGGTGGGGCTGGTGGGGTGGTTTGTTCCTTTCTTTGGATTTTTTTGGATTAAGAATAAAGAACTAAATTATTGCCATGACGAGTAGGAGATTTAAAAGTTAATTATGAGCAATCAAGGTTATGCATTGAGACTGAATAATATTGGATGAACTTTGAAAAGCTTTGAGCTTTCCCTCCTTCTACCTCTTCTCCCTCTTCCATTCTCATCTCTGCATCTCTCTCTCATGCATGGGAAGAACCAAAGTCGATAGTTACAAACTTTCTTTTCTTTTTCCTCTCTTCCTAGGAAGATGCTATGGGTCCTCCCTCTCCTATGTGCTTCTATCTCTCATCCCTATTTTTCTTTAGAAAGAAAAATAAAAATAAAAATAGCAGGATGATTAATAGCCTACAACATCTTCCAAAAAAATCCTCGTGAGTCAGTTGCATCAGTTTCGTATCAAACCATAACATTTTTTGAAGATATCAAGATGATACAATGACCACCTCGAGGCTTGGAAGTCGCAATGTGGCCTTCTTCCCTCTATCTCTTTCTACCTCATTTTCTCTGTTCCTTTCTCATCATATCATATCACCCACCACATGTTTTAAGAAACTTATTATGAGAGTCATGTTAAACAAGTTTGGTATCGAAATCCATATCTATCAAAGATATCAAAATGATGCAACAACTTTCTCTGAAGTATAACAATACTCAAGATTAAGTTATCTCTAACAAGAAGAGATTGACGCATAATAGTATCATAGGCAAGAGATTGATGCATAATAGTATCATAGGCAAGAGATTGACGCATAATAGTATCATAGGCCCTTGGCAGTATCAAACTCTACCACATGAAAGTACCGTCAAAGGCATATCTAACATGGTAACCGAGAAAATGTTAAGAATTCTATAGGAACTTTTCTAAAGATTATTGTTGAAATTCTTATTTTTAGAATGTTTTAGGTCTTTAAAATACAAAAGAGGTCTTATATTACTAGCATGTTCCATTATAGCTTTGTAATGCTGTAAGACTTATGTATAAGCCTCATAGGTAAAAACGAGTTGGACATTGAAATTGAACAATAAAGGCCAATTGATACGAGGGATAAACATTTGATATTAGTTTTGCACAGAGTGACTATTCTCGTACTCAAACCACATTCTCCCGCTTGCCCACTCAAGTTTTAACCGTTGCACCAAGAAATGGCCCCTTCAGATGGAATAGAATCGGATGAATATTTAGACCAGCTTTAAGCTCTCTCTCTTCCCTTCTCTTGGTGCCATCTGACCCAGGTTGCTTTCCTCTCATTTTTAACATTTGATATTATTTTTGCGCAAAGTAACTATTCTCATACTCAAACCACATTCTCCCGTTTGTCAACTTAAGTTTCAACCATTGGACCAAGCAATGATCCCCCCAAAAAAGAACATCTCTTCCCCAAGCACACTACCCAGCTGTCTGTCCTAAATTTATTTACCACTTTCCTTTGGGCTTACCAGCAAATAAGCAGCAGCCTAAGCAGATCAGTAGACTTCAACAGGTTCATTCATTTGTCACAAGAATTATCAGATCTCATTCTTAAAGAAATTATTTTGACAAAATTACAACAAAATAAAATGATCTCACTCAAAAATAAAGTCACAATACCTTCCAGATCAATAGGTAGGTCCCCTATTGGTGTCCTGTACACTGTGGCTCTTGAAAGAGCACATTTTGGAGTGTAATAGTGGTGAGATGGACCAAGAACAAACACCCGAGAACTGAAAAGCAACAACTTCCTTTATGATTAGCAACAGAGAAGCAGGCAAACTTTATCGGTTCACTTATGAGGTAGCATACAACCATTCAAACATGATTATTTTGCATTATGAGACAGCAAGCTTAACCAGTTGGTTAGGTTGTAAAACAATTTTGTTAAAGCAAACAATAGAAGAAGAAATAATATGAAAACAAACTGACATGTTCGTTGGGTCTATGTTCGCAAATGCAAAGGCTGCTGCACGGCCAGAATATGAATAACCTGCATGACTAGTGGGTTCAATGCCACCATAGAATGATGAATAAATTAGAACTGTCACTGATTAAAGAAAACAATTGATAGTAAATGACAACTTACGGAGCAATAACTCCTCGAACATCAGAAGAACTAGTTAGGCCTGACGCTCTAAGCCATCCATCAAGCTCTTCTGTCAATGTTTTAGCTGACAAAAGCAATAGAATGCAACACTATGAGAACCCTTCCTGAAAATAACAAATTGTTCAACGCTAGTTTAAAAAAGCTCATCTTTCCCTGGGTCATCAATATGTTTTGTATTAATTCAAGTGCATCAGTCATGCCCATAATCATTGGGAAAATAGATTCCACACGCAGTATGCAATTTAAGTGTGAGAAACAACAAATTACAGAGAAAAGAAATTTGCGACATATTATCCACCATGGCAAATGACTAAAACTGTCTCCTCCTTTCAATAGATAATAAGCCTTGAACCCCTTCTTCCCCTCTTTTTAGATGCTGACAGTCTAAATACATATACTTGTCAGACATGCTTGTTTAAAGATCGTAATGAATAAATTTTTGGTTTACCATGTCATGAACAATTATAACCATTAAACAACTCACTCTCTCTCTCTCTCTCTCTCTCTAACACACACACACAATAATTTAGTGAACCTCTATCCTTTGATATTCTCCAAAATGAGACCAATAGACAAGAAGGATAAACATTTCTGACCGCGAATAATTTTTTTAGAATTTCACTTGATTGATATCAACATTGCATAAGAGAGCCCAACTTTTCTTCTAGAAATATTTTATTATCCATTTTCATGTCTTCTTATAATCATCATCACTAAAGGAAGAGTTCCTCACTGGGGTTGAAATCACATGGTGACTCCACGACATTGAGCCCATGTGACTTGTTGTCACAAGATCGCCCTAAAATAAGCAGACGGTATGTTCAGTAGCTTGTCATTTGGTCATTCCTGTATATTAAGAGGCAACCGATCTTCACTTTCGTGGCCCAATATGAATAAGATGCAGTACCAACAACTCGCCTTTCACAGCGTCAAATAATTTTCATTCCATTGAAGGGTCTTTCTTAGACATTGGCAGCAAATATAGTGTCTTAACCTTCAATAAATTTAATTGTTGTCCCCATTGTCCTGTACCTCCAAGTCTCTTTTGTGTGATATATACGTCAACACACAACATTCAACAATCTAAATTTTTTTTGTGATAATTAATATATTTTCTCAGGTGACAACGCTTCCATTGACACTCTGAGCACTTGCCAATTTGTGATAATGCTCTTGACGTCATGTTGAGCCTCTAATCCCTTTTCTGACTAAGCTGAGAATTCAACTTGTATTGTCAAGGAACCCATACAATAACTTCATCAGTTTTTACAATCCAGGACACTCTAAAAGCAATTATTCACTTCATCCATCCCACACTATCATTGATCCGCTATATCAAATATGAGCACTTGAACTTCATCAATTTTCATAATTTTCTCATTCATTTAGGATATTTCTTACATTTTCTAAGCTTCATGACAAAAGATCCATAAAAATGGAATCTTTAAAGAAAAAATTCTAAACAAAATTCCCTCGAAACAAACAAGCCTGACAACAACAAACAAACCTTTTTCCCAACTACTTGGGGTCGGCTTCATAAATTCTATGTTTCCATTCCACTCTATCTAAGGCCATAACCTCAATCAAACCACATGCTATCATATTATTCTTTACTAACTGTACCACGGTAACTTTGGTCTTCCCCTTACCCTAGTATTATCCCCAATGTGAACTATGTCAATCTTCCTACTAGCGCATTTAAAGATCTTCTTTGCACATGTCCAAACCAATCTTTACCTATTTCCTCTCATTTTATCTCCAATTTGGCTACGCCAACCATCTCTCGAATTTGATTATTATTAATTCTATCATTTCTAATATCATCTTATTTATCTCCGCTAAGCGAGAAAACTCAATAATTTGCCAAACAATTCTTAGCTATATTAAAATTTTAAAATCAATAAGCACTCTCCAACAAATGTGTGTGTATATATATATATATTGATCGCAATAAGCATAATACACCAAGAACATAGCAAATGAGACTCAAATTAGATGAAATTGTGAAGAAAATATTGATGATGACTTACGATTGTCAGTGTACCATGAACCAGCGTGCGATGCCCTTCTGATTTTCTCCATAACCGATGTTTGCTCCTTTAATTTCATGAACTGAAAATGAGCACTGAATATGCATTTGCGTGTGTATTATATTTATATAGATGCCGAAGATTCCAATTTGAAGAGCAGACAAGTAAAGTGATCGACACGTCTCTCTTTCTATTTATATCTATATATATATATATATATCACACTGTCCTCCATCTACGCCTTTACATTTTTTTTTTTTGAAAGCTACGCCTTTACATGTTGCTTTAAGTAACTTTTGACGTTTATTTTGTTTTTGAGTATATATATAGGTGATCTATGTAATTTTACCTAATTAAAAGATGTTTTTATCTCATTGGATTTTCATTTTTTACGATAATTATAAAATGACTGTTTTTATGAAAATAGAGTATTTTCAACTGAATTTTTAAAAATAGACGGGAGACAGAGGACTGTGTTTGAATTTGAGTTTTGGAATCGGAAAAAATTTTAGTTAAATTTTAGGAGTTTCTTTTCTCCAATTCCAATTCCAATTCCAAAACTTCAATTCTATGCTTACGAAGCATAACCTCTCAATCTTGATTCTCATTCACATAAATAAGATTCTTATTCAATCTTGATTCTCATTCACATAAACATGTTATTATTCTAGTTCTTGTTGGTATATATTATGTTTGTTATTGCTATGTTAGTAACATATTTAAGAAAATAAAAATGTTATTTTAACTGAACAAATTGAAGAAATTAAATCTAAGTCATATTTATATTGTGTTTGGAAATTAAATCTAAGTCATATTTATATTGTGTTTGGAAGTACTGAATCATTGTCTTAGAATTAAAATTCGAAGAAATTTAGTTAAAAGTTTACATTAAATTTTATCCAATTTCAAATCCAAAGCATCAAATTAATTTATTATTATTTTTTTTTGATAAGTCAAATTAATTTATTATTATTATTAAATTATACTGCCTTCATGAGTAAAACATGAGCTAGTTTTTTTTTTAGAGCAAAAGCTTTATTGAATTTAATCTCTCTCTCTCTCTCTCTCTCTCTCTCACACACACACACACACACACGCACACACACACAGAGGCACAGCAGATAGAATCCAACAGGCCTTAAAGATCTTCCTACTAGCGCATTTAAGAAGTGAACACAAACAATAGACATATAAAATAGAGAAGAGCCCCTTCAACCAAACAAACAATTGGAAATAGATGATGGCTCATTCAGATGCTACAGAAGAAGGGGGAAAAAAAATGACTCAATTGACCCTGTGTTATAGCAATTGGCACTAATCAAATTTCACCGTTGAATTGATTCAAAAAAAAAATTAAGATAGAAAACTAAGATTCACTTCTTCTCCAGCCATAAAAAATCCACAAATTGTTACAATGAAGCTCACAATCTATAATGAAAAACAAACAACAGATGCTACTGCTGCTAAATATTCCTCAATTTGAATTTACAAAACCAATCATTTACCCGCCATCTCAAACAGCGAATAACTGACACTGAACGAATACAAGTCCAGTTTCTTCATGTAGTCCCTCTCCAAAGAGGAAAAATAAATGGTATAAACGGCTTTGCAGCCCATGCAAAAAATCACTCCCATCGCAAAATCAACACTCGACAACAAACTCTTCGTCCTTTGCTTCCAAAAGCAAAAAAACTGAAGGTGGACGTAACAATCCATTACAAAAACCTGCAAATACAGATGCAATGTTTCACTCAGAAAGGCTAACTACTCAAACCATTAGCTTTCAAAATTTAGCTTAGGTAAAATAGCAAGAGATAATGACTTAATGGCAAGTTTAGAAGCATTTCAGGAGAGAAGACTTATCCCCGGACTTAAAAAGGAAACTGCTTGAAGTTTCAAGGATGAACTTGCAATATATATATGTGTGTGTGTGTGTGTGTGTGTATTTACTTCATACATCAACGCAAATAAATAGTAAGGTATAATGTTACAAGCCGAAGCAGAAGAAAAACTTTCTTGAATTTGCCTCCTGAAACATCCTTTAAATAGAAATTCAACATTAACACATTCTGCATTCATATACATCAACTATTGCAACTCCAAGCAAAAGGAACAAAGACTAACACCCAGTTCTAGTCCTGGGGAGGAAGGACTCAAGACACACCTATTTTTTCTTTTTCCTTTTTTTAATATAAGTGAAGGACTCAAGACAGACATAACATTTGGCATTTAACAAAGTGACTACTTAGTGGCTTGAACTCGCATTAATAGCACTGACGATCAAGCATTAAACCAGTGAACCAAGCAACAGCCCTCAAAGCACAAATCCATATAGTTTACACATCAATTGCTCAACATTTTAATGTGAGAGAAATTTTAACAAAGAGCAAGAAAGACTTCGTGTTCCCAAAAAGAATTGAACAAAGAATTGAGTTCCTATAAACATTAAATTCCAATCATACATCCAAAGTCTTCAATGTTTTCAAGCATCCAAGTGCCACTTCTAAATAAATGTGAAACCAACAAGGTGACAATCACTGCCATAATGGTTAACCAACCAAAAATTCTATATATTTATTGCTATCTATATTCTCATGACAAATGTGATTAAAGTTTCTCTCTCTCTCTCTCTAATATTGCTAATGCATCTAACTAGAGAAATCAGGTTAGATGTCTTTGACTATTCAAGTGCCTAAAGAAAGAGATCAAATCAAACATCGAATTTGGTCTTACTTTAAACAAGGGCAAAAACAAGCTTATACTGGTGTCTGGTATGTACTACATGTTCATTCTGGACTTTTCCAAGTGCCCAAAGAGATAAATCAAGTCTAGCATTGACAATCTCCTTATCCTTTATAAAGATGAAAACAATCTAAATCTAAACCTGCTAAGTTTTATGTGCCAATTTTCTCTCTATATTACCTGAGAAACGTAATCCATCTTCCTCACTTGAAAGCTTAGTTTCTTTTTCACCCCAAGGGTCCTACTCCATGTTTAGATTATTGAGGTATGACTTATGAGAGCACTCTTTTGGAATCATCTTTCCAAAACACGCTTTCTCAATTGTTCGGGCCATCAGATAAACACGACTTTCAAAATCAAATGTGACAAGATTCTTGGGTATATGGTACAAAGGAATGAGGCAACGACCTTTACGAATTTGGTCAACGTATTCTAGTTATGGAGTTGTTATCAAAAAGAGCCTTTCCAAAATTAAAATGTTCCATACTCAAAGGCCACTTCAAAAAAAATATGTTTTAGGAATTGTTTTAGGTGACCTAGCACACCTTAGCTCATGTTAGGTGATGACTCTTAATTAATCTACTAAAGCCCTTTATTCCAGACTTGAATTTAATCCCAAAAACTTGGAGTACAACAATAATCATGGATGATAGGTAGAGCTGCACCATGTCTTTTTTTAGTTAAGTACTCGCACGTACATTTTAATTTTTCACAATTTGTCCACTATGGGGCTCGAACCCCTCACCTCCCCTTTGAGGGAGGAGAGGTTATACCATTGCCCAGACTTCTGTATGTTTACAATTTAACAGAACTGCTAAAACTTGGAAAATTAGAAATACAAAGTAAAACTCGTGAAGTTTATTTTTGTCCATCTTGGGATATATAACAGAATCGAATGTCGTATAGTTTGTAATATTTTATCGATTTTGTCTTCACTATCACTTTTCTACGTTTTGTATATTGACAAATGCATGCCTATATCTCTCAGAACTGTAACTTTTGTCATCCTATTTATTGTATGTTGCTTAATGCTTCATTATTGCAAATATATTTGTTTTTTGTATATGTTTAGCTATTATTTTCTACTTTTCTCTTAATATGCTAAAATATCTTCTGATACCATCATATAATACAATAAGCAATAGAAAGAAACAACGAAACTGACACACCTTACATATCACAATTCAGCAACTATGAGTCTAATGACCATCAACTGTGAATGGGGGAGCTTACCATCAAATTTCCATTCCACTTTATAAAAGCATGACACAACATCCTCTTTTCAACTTCCAGTAATTAGTATGAAATCTTGCACAATATTAACCCTTAGATATTCGATTAAAGCAGTCTTTATTGCAACACCTAGTTGCAAATGACACAAGTATTAAATGAAGTAAAAGTTTTTAGAAAAATCCGTTTATTGGAACATTCTCTCAATATGTAGATCCAAAAAAGATGAAAGATGTTTATATAGGTAATGGGTTCGGCCACTCTCTCGATGTGTAGATCCAAAACAAGACCAAATGTCCATTAACCTAGTACCAGACCAAGTTGTTTTGTGAATCATTCAAAACCAATACAAAGGGGCAGGCTTGGTTCAGTTCTCAAGTTACACTGAACCAAGTTTTGGTTTGTTCTTGTTCTCAATTTGCATGGAACTAACTTACACCCTAATACATGGAAACCTATCACAAGAATATGGCCCAAGAGAACTGAATTAAATGATGGCATCCTACCAACGGCCAGTGGCCTAACGGTATCAGGCCCTTACTTTCCAAAGGGAGGTCAGGGGTTCAAGCCTTAGTGGAGGCATGTGTGTGTGAGTACCAATTAGGAGGAAAAAAATTAAATGACGGCATCCTGTTGCCAATCCCAAGTAGACGAACCCTTTAAAATTCTTCTTCAATGTCTTGTTTATTTATTTCCATGGGCGAATTTCAACAAAAATAAATAAATAATAAAAATAATATTGATAATAAATTCACATATAACCTCTCCCTGTATTACTTTCTTTTCCCCTTTTTTTTATACAAATAACCCATTGAATTTACTCAAAATGTTACAATACAGCCACTTTCAGTTAGTTGATATAAGAAAAGTAATGTAGTCACAAGATGAGCATGTGACATATAATACGAGTGTTATTATACACCCTTAGGACAGTGATGACCCAACATCATAGCAGGAGGCCCATTATTTCTTCTTTTACCCTAAAGCATAAGGTCAATTTATCCTTGTGAAATTTTAGATTTATATCCTTTTCTTAATCTCCATCCATTTCCTCTCCACATCTTCTTGTCACCACTGTAATCGTCCATCAAAAAGCAACCACAACTAGACCACCTATACTTCCATGAAAATTCCTCCACAACCACCCCCAATGGATGAAGTGGTGCATGCACAAGAGTGGACATCATTTTTAAGATTTTCCTTCCTTTCATGGTAAATTTAAGCTCCAATGTACTCCCTCCCTCCCTCCCTCCCTCTCTCTCTCTCTCTCTCTCTCTCTATCTATATATGTGTGTGTGTGTGTGTGTGTGTGTGTGTGTGTGTATATATG
>JAOTQH010130578.1:0-15595 GCA_025631255.1 Cornus kousa | reverse complement strand
TCGGGTACATATCTTTTTTCTTTTTGTTTTAGAAGACACCGTAAATTTTTCAGTGAACATACATCACTAATCTTTACCAGAATAAATTAGTAACACTTAAAAAAGTGAGTATATCTTTAAATACATCTAATAGAATTTCACATGTGATATACTATGAGTGGATTCTATTAATTACCATATCAAGTACAATTACTTTTGTTTTTGTTTTTTTATTTTTTATTTATTATTATTATTATTTTCGTATCTAGACTTTATGCATGGATCGATTAACACACATATCTCTCTTTTTTTCTTCTCAATCTATGTTTAGGTAATTTAGGCATAGAGATGCACAGAATGGACAATCCAATAATTATGTATGGTTATTCCAGATGTGACTTAAGATATATTTCCAAGACAAAACTTTATTTTTATTTTCCTATGTAGCACAGAGTCAATTTTAACTAACCCATTACCCAAAAATGCAAGATCAATGGTTTTGAGTACATGAAGAACTAGCCCGGTTCAAGGTGCATTTTTGGGTATATCTAAGTCAACATGATATAAAATTATATAAATACGGGAAAGATTAATTATTTAATATCAAACTTGTTTTCAAGAGCCTTCAAGTAGGAAAATGTAATATGACAAATATCAAATAAGACATGCTCAAATAATTTAAAAGTTTTACACGTAAATAATAAATAAAGATGTTAGGTACTGCAAATATATATACTATAGTAATAAGGTGTACTTATCTCTTCTAAGAAGTCTTCTGCCCCAACCCAACGTTATTAACGTAATTCCAATTGTGCATTGACGTAATCACTTGTTTTGATTGTATCGATCAACATCTCTGATATGGGTTGTTCTGATTATATCTAATCGCATCGGTCATATCAGATATGAGATTGTTGATTCGCTCAAATATCCAACAGAAAATTAACCCTTTGCCCCCATCGTCTCTGATATGGGTTGAGTGGTTGAAATTTGGTGTTGATGTGTTTTTTTGAGAGTTGCAGGAATGACATTACATTCATAATCATTTGGGATGCCAGGTGTTATCCTATTTTTTTAGACGATCCACCTTGACCAAAAATTTGTTGACAGTATATTTATCTGGCGTCCAAATCGTGTCAGAATAATAATTTTTTAAGAAACTCATCGATTTCCCACAGACGGCGCCAATTGTTGAAGCGAGATTCTGCACGATCTAGAATGACATCATTTCCTGCAAATAAAAGTAAGGAACCTTGACAACACTGGTGTGGTGCTTGCCAAGAGCTCTCCGACGATCAAGTTAGTCAATAGAGCTCTATAATAATCGCAAGATTTAATATATTAATTATCTTATACCTTTCAAGTCGATTATTTACCTCCTTATAGGAGATGAAAATGTCCTTACATATGGTAACAGGAGATTTTTTATGATTCTATAGAGATTTTGGGAATTATTCTTACCCTTATCTCATTTCTCATTTAACTTTGAGTTACCTATTATTTTTATTCTTATCAGTTCCTATTATTTTTATCCTTATCACTTCTAAACAAACACAAAATGTAAAAATATAAATAAAAGGTATACAATTTTTTTCTTTTTGAATACAATTATTCTTTTCTTTTCTTTTCTTTTTTTATAGTTCAAACAAATGTAAACACTTGCACGCTATTTCTTTTTTCTTTTTTCTTTTTTCTCTCTCGAGATAGTTCAAGCAAGAAATGCACACACACCATTATTCAATATTGGTTCTAAAGAACCAGCACGTACACTTAAAAATTTAAAAGTCATTGATTTAACTTGTGAAATGATCGAAGTGAATGGTAGCAAAGGAGGCATGTCCCTGTTGTAGAATGTTGTTAACAATTTGATTAAATCTTTGGCTTTCTTACTCTCTTTATAAAGATGAAACGCATGGTCCTCCCCTTTTGTCTCATGGATCTCAACCATACCAGCCCAGCCGCTCCGACCCAACGCCTCATAGTAAAGCCAGGCTCTATCCCTTGGCAAATCCTTCTCTGCCAGACACACCAACACCCTCCTACACCCCTATCCGGCCAAGCTCAGTGCACCCTCCACCAACGGCTTAACACGCGGGTCATTATTCTCCAGTGCAAATGGAAACACCATCTGCCAAAACCCATCCATCTTAGCCTTCCTTTTCGGATCCAATCCCCAGACTCGCCAGGATCCGAACCCTAGAATGAAGGATGAACCAGTGCCAGCCCAAGAATTTCAACATGCAGCCAGGACCCGCAACCTCCCGCCATCATGGCCAAGTTATGAGCTATGTTAGCACCGGAAGTCTTACCCGCCACGAAAAACTTGTTAAAATATGCATAGTTGTTCAGCCAATACTCGGGTCTGTCACAGTCACGGTGGGAACACTACAACAAATGGGGTTATTTTCGATGCCAACAGGCATCATAAAAGCCAAAAATTAGTGTCAAAAAAGGGGGGTCACAAAAGCCATATGAATTTCCAACTCCTTTTGGGGGTAGGAAATAACCCTTTTAGCTCGTCTATCAACGATCTTAAATACACATCAATCTCCTTTCCAGGTGATTTTGGACCAAGGAATAAGCAATGGCATGAACACATATGGATCCCTCATCAATTTCCAAGGTACCGCATTGTATGTTACAATAAAAACAGGCCACACGCTATATGCATTGTTCATGTTACCAAATGGATTAAATGCATCAGCTCCTAACCCTAATCGAATGTTTCGAGGGTCTTTTGCAAACCAACCATGTTGATTATCAAATTCCTCCCAAGCTCTAGAATCTGCTGGATGTTTTAAAACATTCGTCTCCTTAACACACTTTTCCTTATGCCACCTCATATCTATCGCAGTCTTTTTTGACATATACAATCTTTGAAAGCTTGGTTTCAAGGGAAAATATCGAAAAACCTTCTTAGGAACTTTTTTCCTTTTTCCTTCATGGAATTTATACTGAGGTGCACCACATTTAGGACACTCTTCATTATACTCATATTCCTTCCAAAAGTGTACACAATCATGTTTACAGGCATGAATCGTCTCATAGCCAAGTCTCAAATCACGCAATATTCTTTTAAGCTCATAATAGGATTTTGGCAATGTCTCATCTTCTGGCAACAACTCTTTAAGAAACTCAAGTAACATAGTGAGCGACTTATTAGCCCATTGATTAATAAATTTTAGATGGAGTAACCTAAGAATACAAGACAACTTTGTGAATTCCTAATAACCTGGATACACCTCACATTGTGAATCTTGCAACAATCGCGCAAACCTATTTGCACCCCCTTCCCCCTCACCCTTAGGGATATTAAGTGGACTGCTATTATGTTGAATATCTTCTTGTTCAGTATTCATGTGTTCTCCAATCCGTATGTCTTCCAAGTATTTATGCACCTCGCCAGTATTTTCACTTTGGTCTTCTATATCATCAATACCGAGCTCGACTTGATCATTATTTGAGTTTTGAACACTCTCTCCTTGATATATCCAAGTCGTATATTGTTTGTACATTCCATACTTGTATAAATGATCCTCCACTTCTTTTAGTTGCCTTAATAGCTTGCTTTTACAACTACGACATGGACAGTGCGCTCTATTTAAACCATCCACATGACCACTTGCAAACTGAATGAAATCTTCTATTCCTTACAAATACAGTGGATGAACCCTAGTTAGAATTTTCATCCAACTCTTATCCATCTAAATACACATAGAACAATATATTAATTAATCAAGACATAAAACAATAGACAAATTGCCTCAAAATGTGTTTGCTTGGGGAGATTTAAAACTGGCTAATATTTTCAATCGTATATATGCAACCACCATAGAGCAGTTTATGTTCAATATCAAATCATATATGCTAATATTCTTTATCACTAGTGTGAATTTTTCAATAAGGTAAGTGTGTAAGGATATGGACTTCTCTAATTTATTTTCACTCAGTGTCAATTAACATAAAATGACAGAAATAACAAATATTGGATAAAACATAAATGCTCTGATGTTGTAAATATTTGATTAAAATTTTAGGAACAGGTAGGAGCAATATTGCAGAAGAAAATAAATACTTCAAAATGAAATTCTAACAAGGGTTGAGAACATAAATTGCTAATTTTCTAGCAACAAGAGAGAGAACATAAACTATTAATCCTCAACCTTTCTTTATCATTGATCAGTCTACTATTTTACAAATTCATAATTATAAATTAATTCAAATCAACTAAACAAAGCGTTATTTAAACTATTTGGGGTTGAGTATGAAATCTTGTTTCGTCATTACAACAAAAAATTACCCAAAATACCAAAATCTAATTTCATATCCAAAAGATCACAAAGGTTCAGCTTATCTAGAAAGAATAAGGGGGAAAAAAAAAACATAAAATGCATGTGAGAACTCTTACCTGTGATGGAGAGAACGAGAGATGTGGCTATTCGGTGGGAAACAGGTGGCTAGCAAAAAGATCAAAGAATAATCAATGTCCCTACTTCGATGGTTGCGGAAGCGCTTTAACAAAATTCAAATGTGAGGTGAGACAGTGATGATAAAACAAAATTCAAGTTTGAGCTTTGTATAGAAAAATTAAAATATTATAATTAACACAAAATTTGATTTAAAATTACATTGGAATTCCATTTTTTCAACAGAGATTGAAGATCGTAGCAGAGAAGAGTGAGTGAGTGAGATTTGTGGGCGAGTATGGAACTCTTCATTACCTCAACGGGTTAGGGCACACACTTTCGAAACATACTCGCATCTCGCGTTCAAGAAAATCGAAGGGAGATAAGATCTGAAATACAACATAGAGATGAATCATCACATCTAAAAGCCTTAAGGACCAAAATTGAAGCAAAAAAATTCACAAACTCTTCTAATAAATTCACCAACACACATAAATTTCATAAAACTGAACAGAGAACGATAGTACAAACTCACCGTTTCAGCTGATAGATTGCGAATGATGAAGTGCTTAATGAAAATAAAACAAATGATCGAGGATAAAGAGTGCAAACAATCGTTGATGAAATGCTTGAATAGAACACAAATGATTGACGATGGAAATGCATGATGAACAAATAACGTGTTAAACTAGAGTAAAAGAAATTTGGGGAAAATGGTGCAAACAATCGTTCATCGACGACCCCAAAGCACAAAACAACGTTTGGATTGGATAAGAGTCCAAATTAACATGTCTGGAAAAAAATTAAAAAATAATAATAGATCCAACTACTATATACGGTGTCATTTACATTTTTCAAAACCCCCCTAGTGTCGGAAAAACCAATTTTACCCATACGAGGGAAATGCGTATTTTTGACCCCTACTAGTGGGCATCGAAATTGACCCCCTTATTTCATACGCCAAGAATTTGGAGTCACTAAAAGGGGAGTTTTTTCGAGTAATATCTGTGTGTCAGAAAAGAATGGCGTCCCAAAAGCCACCTTTTGTTATAGTGGAAGCGACCCATTGAAGTGCACCCCATGAGTCTTCATATGCAGCGGGAAGAGGGTGCTCAGGCGGTCTTCTGTAATCTACTGAAACAACCATGATTTGAGCCTCTGCGATGAGTTTATTGAGGTAATTGTGGTAGGAGGGACTGGAGGATGAAGAGACCAAGAAGCCACCGCTGTGGAAGTATAGGAAGACTGGGCACTTTTGATCACTGGTCACTGAAAGTTTCAAAATATCATAACATATAAATAATAATAATAATAATAATAATATGTTTTAACATTAATTGATATTTCCATTATAAATTGCTATTAAAAAAAAAAAAAAATCAGTGGGAAGGGCTGCCTCCACTTGACCCTTCTTACCTTTGCCCTTGGTGGTGGTGATGAGGTTAAGAAGGTAGAGGCGAGCTGAGACATTGGTCTCTGGGATGATTGGTTGGTCTTTGAAGGAAACACCGGTTAGAGGATCGATGGTTGCCAGGATTGAGTTGGTGCCGAGAAGCCTTTCAACATGGTCGTCTTTGTATACTCGGAGATGGGAGGAACTCATTGGCGATTTCGTATTTGACTGAGTACATGATGGAGTGTAAGAAGGTGTGAGCTTTTTTGGGTGGATGGTGGAGGGTTTTATGGTTTCTCTTCCTTAATTTCATTCTTATATATGCATGGATGGCATATATGAATCACGTGATTTACGTCATTTTCACACAACACGTAAAGGTGATAATACTCTGCCACAAAATTATCAATGCAAAGGTGATAATATTATGGCATGCATAGTGAGTTATAAAAAGAAAAACACATAGTTAACTTTTGATTCCAACATATAATTTCATGTTAGAGGTGGTAGTGTTGAAACTAGAAATTAATAGCTTTAACATATAATATATTGATCATGAAATTAAAAATAATAATGTTAAAATCTCTTTTCGATCTATTATTTTTAGTTTGAATATCATTACATAAATTAAAGTTGAAATAATATATTAAATACTGATTTTGTGTTGAGTGGATATACAAAATGATATTGTGTATTGCATGTGAGACATAAATTTGTAATTGACAATATTTGATGTCAAAATAAGTCCTAGTCAAGTTGTAATTCAAGTTACCATATCAAGATCGACATCGACTGCGAAATGGAAAGGTTGTAATGGAAAGTTAGGAACCGGTTCAAGAAGCTGAGATTCGAAAATTCAATACCGTCCTTTGGGAACCGGTACCAACATCCTGCTACCGATACCACTATTGTTTCAGTTTTAGGAAACTTTGTCCTAATCAATTTTGAACTTCCTATTTGGTTTAGAATGTTACCAAAAGTCCTATACACAAAATTTCCTTTTTTTTCAGAAGGATTAGGTCTTTGAAAATTATATATAAACCCTAATAGACATCTAGGTTTATTTATGACTTTTGCACTGTCAATTCATTATTCATAAAACCTTAGGAATATTATTTTTGCAGAAAATCCAAGAGATTTATCTATCATCTTTCTAGAACATACACAAAAGCACAGTGAGTTTACAGTTGTGTTATTCAAATCTTGATCATGATCATACAGTTGCATCTACGATCATCAGAAAAAAATAGATCTACTTCTACATCGAATTCAGATATTGAAGAACATAAGTAAAAGCAATCACACTTTGAAAGGGTCAAAGCATTCGAGGAGTATTGTTTGATCTACCTGCTATTCTTCTACAAAGATCAAGCATAAGTCTGAGGTCAAATTGTTGTTGGATGAGACGTCGTAAACCCAAAGGATTGTTAGCTATTAGTATCTGGTAGAATGATAAGGTGTGAGCCAGAGTAAAAGTTTAGTGTACTTTGTTTCAAACATAGTGGATCGGTTTACATTAGACTGCACAGTCCACGAAATTTTTCCCATAAACAGTTGACGTATTCAAGGTAATATGTTCCTCGTGAACTAATTGATTGCTTCCGCTTACGACAGTTGGTATTAGAGCCTTGTCTTCTCGTGGACTGATGACAATTAATTGTTTTTATGGCAACTTCGCTGGCAACGAAGATCAATAGAGAGTTATTTCTTTCAGAGTCGAATTTCAAGGCCATCAATGTAAAACCCGGTGAACGTTTTAAGATATTCAAACAATGATCGCTAGGTTTAAGTTGGAGCAAAATCATGAGAGTAATAAGGTGCGTGACATTGACGAAGATCGCGATCACTCTGTTCAGAATCGCAACCCCATCCCGCCACATAAGCAGCTAGCCTACGAGGAAAAATTCAGTGATGATGAAGATTACGCTGAAGAGGTCTTTAGGGGTTATAGAGACACACGCAGATATTATAATCACGGGGATTATGATCATTGGAATTTTCCTCCAAATTTTGATGGTCTATTTCATGTTGAAGATTTTTTGGATTGGCTAGAAGATTTTGAGAGGTTCTTTGATTATATGGAAATTAAAGAGGAAAATAAGGTTGCATTGGTCACATATAACTTTAAAGGAATAGCTTTTAATTGGTGGAAACAATTATGAGTTTCTCGTGCACAACAAAGAAAAACATCGGTACAATCTTGGATGAAGATGAAACGTCTTTTGAAAGCCAAGTTTCTTCCACCTTACTATGAGATTAGTCACGAGAATAATTTTGTTGTTTCATCTCTAGTTGTTGAAGTTGATGTCGTTAAGGAATTTAAAGCGACTAAAGAAGAAGATGGTGACAAGAAGTTTGATGTTGAAAACGAAAAATATAAATCAATTGATGATGGGGTCAAAGAAAATTTTTAATTGCATGTCCAAGATGGTTTTGATTGTGATGTCCCAGATTTTTTTGAATTTTTGGTAATCATTTATTTCTATTTTTATTTATTTTATGCGCATCATTTTGCGTGCCGTGTGGTCCCAGTGTTATTTTTCCCATTGCCATGCATTTATTTAATTGTGAGTTAATGTATTAGTTGTATATATGTATATGTAAATAAATGTATTATGTGGGTGGAGATGGATATTTTGTGGCAATGGTGTTGTTTTAGTGAGCTTTGAAGGGCATTTAGGGCAATTGTGTGAGGTGCACTTTTGACTCATTTCTAACCACTCAATATGGATGAAGGATGACTAAGCAAAGACCACTACCTCACTTCATCTTCCTTCCATTTTCGTCTCTCTCTCTCTCCTCCATTGCATTTTCTCTCTCTAAAATCTCAAGCTTCTCTCTAAGATTTGAACTAGCTAAAGGAAGATCTAGGTGTGAAGTAAGAAGGAAGGTTGTTCTACTTTTCAAGATCTACATTTTTTTTCTGGTTTTACTTCCATTTGGTGAAATTCGAGATTGGGAGATAAGAGCTTTGGGTTGCATCTTTAAGGTAGGGGTGTCTAGACTATTTTGTTTGACCTTCAATTGAGTTCATGTTTTGATCCCATGCTATTTATGTGTGAAAAATGATAATCTAATAGTTGATTTGGTGCCCTTGTGCTTAGCATTGAAACCATGCTTTAAATGTTGCCCAAGTGTATATTTGAGATGTTAAATTGTTGAAAAAGCATGTTGAAAGTGATGATGATTGTGATGAGCATATTTCAATATGTAATTAGAAATTACAAGCATGAAAATATTGATCTCTATAAGGCATGAATTTCATTCATGGCATGAGCATGGTTGGAGAATAGTGGTTGAAATATTTTTTTATAAAAAAAGAAAGTAATTTGGGAAAGGTTGGGAAGGTGATTTTTTTTTTTAATGAAAAGAACTGGGTGATGTGTGTTTTTATTTATCAATAATAAAATACCACTCGCAATAGAATGAATCCTTGTAGGATAGGGCTATGTTGAGGGTGTTGAACCTCAAGGAATGTGGTGGTTTATCAAATCTTTAATTAATTGATATTTTAATTTAAAAGGAAAATTTGTTGTTTTTCGTGATTCAAAAACATAAACAGAAAATAAACAAAATAAAGGATTGAGATCAATAAAAGAAATATTTAGGGATTGATTTCACCACGAACCTCATACTATGGTCAACTGTTCAACCTCAGAATTTTAATAATTATGTATCATATGGAATTAAACTCAATAACATTCATTTAATTCAGATAAAAGAAAGATGTTTCATGAATTTTAGTTAATAATAACCTATCTTTGGTTGGCACGAATCATCTACCTACGTTCTCCTAACTAATTTTGCAGTATAACTCGTCTTCCCTAGACATAGATTATGAAAACATTCATTCATGAAAAATGTTTGAACACCATTACATGATCTCCATTCTTATGTCCAACAGGGCTTCACCAGATATCGTCCAAAAAGAATGGGTTGAATATAATTTAAGAATAATTAAATCTACAACAAGGTATTAATCATTCAAAAACTATTTAATAATTAATAACCAATTGAATTAAGCAATTGCCCAAAAGCAGGCAATCAAAATACATAATATATTAAATTATCAAAGTACAGAACAATCAAACCATAGGATTCGGATTCAAGCTACATCAATGCCCTAAGAGAGGAATTAGCTACTCATGATGACGCAAGATATCATCTGTGTTGTTGTGGTCTTCATTGCCATGGATCGCTAAAGCTCTTTTAGTATCTTCTTCTTCAAAACCCTAAAAGCCACCGTGAGAGAGAGATATATATATGAGATAATGGATGGATTTTCAGTGGCCTTCTCCTCTTCTTTTATAGTGGAGAACAAGTTTTCATCCCCTTTGGATTGGTTTTCTAGATTTTGGTAATAATTGGGCTCTTAAGAAAATAAAGAAAGATAATTTTTGCTACTTCCTGCATGTATTTTCGACTTCCAAGATGTCCAGGCTCGAGCTCTAGAGTCCCAAGCTCTGGCTTTTGGGTTCAGGCACGAGCTTCACCTGCTAGTAATTTGTTCTAACTTTGTAATGCGATTTTGACCCATTTAGAGTGAGAATCATGATATAAATATTGAGACAAAACCATCGAGCTTCGAGTTTTCTTTCTAGAGATGGAGTTCGCTCAATTTGGAATTTCGAGTCAAAAGTTTTGCCCAAAATACTAAAGTGGGTTCATAGTTTTCAGCCATGCTCGAGCCCGAAATGTTAGTGCTCGAGCTTTATGATTCGAGCTCGAATTCTGGGAGCAAAATTTATCCAGAACATCTTCTTATTGATGGTGCTCGATCCCAAGGTGTTGGGCTTGAGCTTTGGGGCTATAGGCTTGAGCTCTAGGTGTTAGTGCTCAATCCTTGAGGCTTGGCACGAGGTCCTGGGAGCTTGGAAATCAACTCTTCAAATTTCAATGCCTTATGCTTAAGCTTGAGGGTCAAGGCTTGAGCACCCTTGGTTAGGCTCAAGCACCCTTAGTTGGTGCTTGAGCTCGAAGGTACAAGGCTCGAGCTTTCTAATTCGGGCTTGAGCCTTAAAGCTGGGGCTTGAGCTTTTGAACTTAAACTCTTCCAAAATTCACCATGTTGACTTTCGGCTTGCTTCGGATGACCGGCAACGACGTGGTAAACTTCATTATCATTCTTTTCATCATCAAAGCCTGGTTTTAACATTTTCTTTGGGGAAATACCTAAAAACATGAAATAAACATAAATTCGTATAAAATAGGATAGATATATCACTTTAGGTCTTAACATATACGTATTTAGGGGCTCAAATATACAATATTCAGCGCTCATCACACCCCCAAACTCATATATTACTAGTCCCTTAGCAATACAGAACTAAAAAGCCGCTTTCGTGAGAATTACATTTGCATTTAGCTTATGCAGCAAGCCTTTAAACCCCTAGGTTACCCCTAGTGGACGAGTTGTAGTCTTGTGAGGGTTTCCAGTGATGATATCCACAAACATCTCAAATCAGTGCCTCAATTTCATAATAAGCTCATTCAAACCTGTTTTCATATCATAATCTCCCAGCAATGCATCAATCAGTCAACTACAACAAGTATAAAGAACTATATTAAACAGGAAAAATCTCCAACTCTCAATATCATATCAGCAGCCATGGTCCCCATATGTCAGTTTAATCACATATTTAACAATTTCGATCCCCAAAATCCTTTTTAATAGTGAACTTACAATTTTAAACATGTGGCTTACTATCCATACTTATATCTAACTCATGTTATCCCTCAATTCACAAATAAACCTTTCAAATTCTGATCCCCAAGGTATTTTTCATAATTTTCTATAGGTATGCATTTATTTCATTCACCATTCAATTTTTTAAAACGTTTTTTTTTTTTTTTTTAAAAAAAAAAGGGTACTATGCAATGTTCAGGTCTATTAAGCTTTCTAAATCACTCATATAATGAGTTTTCAGCCAATGACTTCCAAACCAGTTTGATTTAGGGCATTAGGCGTTAAAACACCCCTACGGACCTAATTGCTCAAGTAATCTGGGCAACCTAAAATTTTTATGTAACGAACTTTCAGTTAATGACTCCCAAACCAGTTGGTTTTAGGGTATTAGGTGTTGAAACACCCCTGAAGACTTACTTGTTCAAGCAATCTAGGTACTGACCCAAACTTGACCCTTTGTTTCACTCTTTTCATTTGTTTCTTTCACATTGGTGAATAACTTTTTTTTTTCCATTGCATAAATACCATATTATTTCTTTCATTAATTTTTTTTTATATATAACTTGGTTCTCAAAATATCAAATTCCCCTGCTCATTTCAGTGTAAAACAAATCATAAAAAGATTTCAAGTTTATACCCCACAGAATACATGCAAGTGTGAACATATGCAAAGTAAAGTATTTTATGAATCAAAATTATCAAATCATAACTATCCTGACAAAGTAGACCACAGGCCACCAACTGATATCAAAATTTTCAAAAATCCCTATTTAGCATGAATTCAGCATACAAGCCATCTTAAACCAACATCAGATTGCATATGGACATCACAACAATCAACAGACTCAAAATCATGCTTAAATTGTTAAATTGCTTCCTCTTGTGCACAACATATCAACATTAAAAATTTGAATTTAAAGGCCACTGCCTTACCCCCGAACTTAGTGTACACATTGTCCTCAATGTGTGAAAACAGATGTAAAGTTAGAACAATATTATCAAAATACGCAGAATCAGCAAAGATCAGGAATTGTAGCACAGATGGGCAAAAATAGGAATCAAACCATAGTATTCGGATTCGGGCTACATTAATGCCCTAAGAGAGGAATTAGCTACTCATGATGACACAAGATATTTTCTGTGTTGTTGTGGTCTTTATCGCCATAGACTGCTAAAACTCCTTTTGGATCTTCTTTTTCAAAACCCTAAAAGACGCTGTGAGAGAAAGATGTGATAGACCCTTGATATGATGGCCTTGTGCCTTCTTTTATAGAATAATTAACTTTTAATAAGGGTTGGATGGGCTTTTAGGTCTTCTGGGTAATCTGGGACTATCTGGGATGAATTCTGACTGAATTAGAACAAATTTTGTAACTTAAAAATCCTTACTTAACAGCAAAGCTCGAGCTTTGGGTATAAGGCTCGAGCTTTTTGGAGCAAAAGCTCGAGCTTTAGGTACAGGGCTTGAGTTTTCAGGAATAGTGCTCGATCCCTACTTCTATACTTAGCCAAATTTCTTCCAATTTTTTTCGAAGCGTCTTTTTCATCAACACTTGGAATATTTTTGGGTTTTACCTTTTAATAGTGCTCGATCACCCTTTCATGGTGCTCGATCCTTGACTTTTTGGTCTCGGCTCAATCTTTTTGGAGCAAAAGCTCAAGCTTTAGGTACAGGGCTCGAGCCTATGTGATTTTGACCCATTTAGTGTGCAAATCTTGAGATGGCTATTGGGACAAAACATCGGGCTTCGAGTCTTCTTTCCAAAGTCACTGAGTTTGCCCAATTTGGACTTTCGGGTGAACATTTATGCCCAAAATACTGAAGTAGGTCCAGAATTCTCATCATTTTTACTCTAAGCTTGCTTTAGATGACCGGTAATGGCTCTGTAAGTTTCAATATCAGTTTTTTCATCATAAAATATCTGTTTTAACCATTTATTTGGGAAACTACCTAAAAAACACGAAATAAACATAAATCAGTATAAAACTGGATAGAAATATTAGTTAAAGTCTTAACATACGTATATTTAGGGGCTCGAATGTGCAATATTTAGCGCTCATCAGCTATACATGGTTTTCATTGAATGGGTTTATTAATTAATTTGATGGGTTATGCTTATACTTGATGGGTTGTTCTACAATTTAATTCATGTTTGTAGTTAGGTAGACAATCTATACTTGATTTGATATTCCATGACTTATTATTGCAAATTCTATGATTCTCTAGATTGATGTCTGCTATAATTGTTACCAGTTTGATGGGTCATGCTTAGGATTAATAGGTTGTTCTACACTTAGTTTAATTATTGGTTAGGTAGATAATTCATACTTGAATTTGATGGTCCATGCTTAATATTGCAATTGGTAATCGCATTTTGTTCACAAGAAGGTTTTCCCCAAATTAGTTGAAAGTGTGTGGTTTGGTGAACGAGCTTGGTGGCGATTTCAATGCACCCCAAGACCTCACTTCTCATCTTTTAAATCCCTAACTCAATTTTGTTTATTTTTATTACACTTTAATTAATTGTTTTCTAGAGTAATTAACCAACCTAACCCTCCTTTGCAATCATTTGATACATTAGAGTCGAAATTAAACTCAAACACGTATAATCTTTGCGGACGATCCCTACTCATTATACTTCATTAGTTGTAGTAGTGGTTTTATAAATGTAAATTTGACTTTTAAAGGCTTCCTAAACCACAAACATATTTTGACCTTGCGAAACGACCGCTCGCATTACAAAGTTCATTTTCTAAACCTATAGAAAGGGGCTTGTCAGTTAGTCTCATGAGGTGTATGACAATATTGTTGAGGTTACGTAGAGTGATGAATGGATAGTGAGTGGATCGTATGGTTATTTTGTGGTGGCTTGGGACTATGATTGAGGTTTGGACCTGAGGACGAGAATGACATTAGTGTTGAGGTTGAATTGATGACGAGGATGGCTTGGCCAACCATTTCTCCTTAATCAGTCCTCTTTAATATGATGTCAGGTCAAAGGTCAATGATTACTTCAATTGGTTAGTGATAGTGAAAGCATAGTGTTGTGTGTTGTGTCAGTGTGACAATTTGGATCTGGTCTGGGAAAGACCTTCGTTTAGGATAACAGTGTTTTATAGATTCAGGTGGTTTGTCTCAGTGACGAGGTAGGTTAGGTAGGACCAAGTGTCAGATAAGGGTTTATGGTCCAATCAATTGATTATTGAAGATTTGGTTTTGACGATTTGTGTCCTAAGTACTTGATAGTACGCTATGTAATAAAGTATACTTTAGGAGAATTACTCTTTAGCGATCTTAGAAGGTGTTAAGTGTGATGATTATTGGGTAGAGCAACTGGTAATCACTTGTACGGTTATATGATAGAGTAACTATGTGTTAGGTAGCAAATGTGTGATCGGTCAGGGATATATAGACTTGGGTTTGAGCCTGAATACGAGATGGTCGGGATTCTTGATCTTGGATTTTGTGTATCCTTTAATGGATGAGTTGAGATAAGATGTCGTTGTGTTTGGTGATCTAGTGACTATTTCTTATGAGCTTCGTAGCTTTGTACGAACATGAATAGAGTATTTCGGTGTCGATTTCAAGTTAGATATAAAATTCAATGGTTAACGCGATAGGACGTTATGTGATGAGTACCCACATAGGGTGGTCAACATTGTGTTGTTAGTGGCAGTGGTGTGTTACTGCCTATTGACGTCCAGTGTCAAATGCAATAGGGGTTGTGAGCTTATAGTTTTGTTAATTTGGTGAGGTGTTTCTCGAGAAGGTGTGTTATTATGTGTAACGAGCCGAACCTGGAGCTCCGAATCGCTAACCGAGTCTTTATCCGAACTCAAGGTCATTTAAGGGCTTTATAGTCAATTCAAATGTTGATACATGATATACGTGTCATCTCAAGTCTTATAACACAGCATATTTCTAACATCGCAGAAGGGTTACAAATATAGATGGGCAAAACAGCATTGGCCGGCTAAAACTGCAAGATTGGTCGACTGACTGAGTTAGTCAGCTGGCCAAAATGATGGATTCAGAAACCTAACTCACTGTCTAGCCTCAAAGTGCACTGTCGGTCGGCTGGCACACCAAACCAGCCGACCCACAGGTCAGGAAACTACAAATTCATCAGA
>JAOTQH010130469.1:0-15596 GCA_025631255.1 Cornus kousa | reverse complement strand
TTCCGTGGCTTCATGGAAAGTCACCCTAGCGTTCTTGGGATGCCATTTATCCCTAGAGACCTTATTTTCTTTATTTTTACTTCCGCATTCTGGATCCGTTATCGAGTCACTTTTGGGTCACATTGACATATCCGGGTTTGCGAAAATTGGAAATATTACAAGTGGTATCAGAGCGTCCGGGTTCAAAAACTTTGGACGACGTGTTTGGGTACATATCATGTTTTGTTGCTATACTTTGATATACGTACTTGCTTCCTAATAATTTGTTTAGAAACTTTACTTTAACTGTTTTAGCATAACGTATATGCCTAGTTGCTTTAGCATGTTGTATATGTTTTCTTGTCTTAGCATAACTTATATGTTGCATATACTGATGTGCTACGTATTGCATGCATTCATAGTGTGAGTTCCATTCGTTCATAATAACTTGTGTTATTATCGATCTCTTTCCTTTCGTGCATCTGCACCTACAGTTTTAGTTTCTTCGGGGCCAGCCAAAAATATGGTTTGCCATCTTTGCCAGTAGCCAGGGCATGTCATACCTCGCTGTCTGCAACTTTAGTCTTGGGGAAGTTGTTCTCAGGCTAGCCAGTCTCAGGCCAATAGGTCTTATGTTCCAGCGATGAGTGTTTCTGGAGCTTGCAACTATTGCAAGCTGCTCGGACATTTCAAGAAGGAGTGTCCACGTTTGCCGGATAGGGCACCTAGTGGTGGAGGTTCACAAGTGGCACCGGCATAGTCTGCGGTGGTTCAGTCCGATTTTCGGGTTCCACAGACACCACAACCAGCTGCATCAGTCGGTTCATATCCAGTCAGAGGCTCTACGCCTTCTGCTTCTCATCAGTTAGGCCAGCAGGGAAGCTCACAGCATACGGGGGCTCAAGGACGAGTCTATGCTTTGCCTCAGGCCGATACCTTTGTTGGGGTATCTTTTGAGTCTTCAGTTCTTTGGCTAGAGTTCTTGTTGATTCAGGTGCATCACATTCATTCAATTCTGTTTCATTTGTAAATTCTTTGGGTCTGGAGGTCACGCGGGGGGACAGTTTTCTCTTTGTTGACACACCAGTTGGGGTTTCTGTGTCTTCGTATCATGCTTGTTGAGGTTGTGCTATTGAAATAGCTGGGCGGACCTTAGAGTAATTTCGTTATTCTCGACATGACGGGCTTTGACATCATTCTCAGGATGGGCTGGTTGTCCTTTTTTCGTGCTACGATTGGTTGTTTCTTTTCGCGGACGGGTGTTCGTTTGCTTTTCTAAGAGGGATCTTTTCATTTCGTTGGAGATCGGAGTGATTCCCACCCGGCGTTGAATTTTAACATTTGGTAACTAGAATCACCACAAGTTTTACTTAGCTAATATACTAGTCGAGAAAGATTAGGGTTTGTGTCCTATTCTATCGGCAGTTGTTAAAGAGTTTTGGGTGTCTTTTCAGAGGAGTTAACAGAGTTGCCTTCTATACAAGAAGTTATTTTCACTGTTGATGTCATTCCTAGTACAACGCCATCTCTATGGCATCGTACTGTATGGTACCAGCAGAGTTGGATCACGCTAAAGGCTTAGTTGGATGATTTTAAAGCCAGGGCTTTATTCGTCCTAGTGCTTCGTATGGGGAGCACCAGTTCTTTTTGCAAAAGAAAAGGTTGGTTCGTTGTGACGTGGGAAGTGTTTATGCTTTCGGATTTTGTGGAGTCCTATCCATTAGCTTGAGGGCACAGACTTGTCGGGCTTTAGATTCGTGACTAGAGGTTGTTGATAAGGGTGTTTTGCAATGTAGGAGTCATTGGCTTTACTTGTATTGAGGCTTTAAGACCTTAAGCGTAGCGGTGCTATGACATTGTTGTTAGAGTTTTGGGATTGGCTAAGGTGGACCGGTTGGACATCTTTGGACCATACCCCAATTCTCATAAAATGCTTGGTTCCCGTGGTGCTTCTGGTAATGATCATTTTTGACATTGATGTTATTTGTATCGAGAGGTTAGGGCAGGTTGTGAGCCAGTGCCTTATACTGTTATGCCACCGTAGCAAGTTGTGTGTTGTGGGTGAGTACATGTTACCGTCGATGCTACCTTACTGACGAGTAAGTGTGGGTGGGCACTAGACGTTGTCGTTACCACGCACTTGGGTATGTTGTGGGTGGGTTCTGGTCACTAATCTTTCTACCATGTCGCTTTAGGCTAGGTGTCGTGTTTCGACGTGTCGTTGTCTTGGGGATTCCTTTGGTGTTCGATGTTGGGTTGGTTCGTCGGTCCGTTTTCAAAGGTATCTTTTGGTTCGTGGTTTCAAGTTCCTTCGTCTGATCTTGAGGCTTTTGGAGTTATCCTTTAGCACTTTATGATCAGTCCTTTGGTCTGACCTTGTGTTCAATCCCAGTTCGGTTCTCCTCGGTATGTTCCTGATTTCGGAGACGAAATCTCTTTAAGGAGGGTAGGTTGTAATGACCCGGTCATTTTCCTTCTTTTTCATTCTCTCAAATTTTACAGATAATTTTTTTCCGTTGATTTTTCCTTTCTGAGTTCGGGTTTTCATCACTCTGTATTGTTTCGAGTACATAGAAATAGTTTCTGAGACTCTTTCTTTTGGTTGACAATGTCCTTGAGAGGACCGCATCATTTTCACACTTTCATTTTTTTTGACATTTTTCTTTTTCGTCTTTTTCCTGGCTTCATTTTCTTTTGCGTAACCTATCGGGTCGTACTCAAATTTGATTCCGGCCTTGCATGCATTCATTATACTTGATTTTCATGTGATACGCTTTTTTACTTTTGTAGAAAAACATGCTAGATATTTACTTTTACCCGTAGGGGCGTAAATGCAAAGATTCTTGAAAATTATTTTATTTACTTGGTATGTTTTTTGTAATTATCTTTTGATGATATTTTGTATTTAAGGTTCTTTTAACTGTATCTTTTGAATGACACTTCATTTTGGGCTTTTTGGAAAATTCATTTTTTGAGTTACTAGTGGAGGGATCGTTGTGTAATTACGGAAAGTTTTCAAAAAAAATTCTCGTTTTGGGTTCAAATCTTTATGGGGGGTTCCTCTTCACTTTTTATGGACTTTGGCACTTCCAAAATATTTTTTGGATTTTTATTTAATTTATTTTGAATTTCCAAACCCCGTTAGTTGTCAAACTTATGCAAGACATGTCTCTTAGCTCAGGACTCAGTTTTCAACCCCGTTTCTTCTGTTGATCTTAGAATTCCATTTCAAAACTTTTTTGTTTATGGATCATTTTCATTTGAGTGCGTCTTGATAGTTTTCACTTTTTGGACCCGGCGGAGTCCGTTCGGGTTATTCAGGACACCTTTTTGACCTATTTAGGGTAGGTGGATGAAAGAGAAAGTCATTTCAACTTTTTTCACTTTTCAAAAATAGCAGCGGCTGCCATTAGAGGGAGCTTGAGGCTGTCTCTCTCTCTCTCTTTCCTCTTTTCATCTGCTTCCTCTTTGATTCACCTCTCCCCGATGAAGACTTTTTTGATGTCCTCGACGACGCGGTGATTTCTATCCGATCGGTTTTTAATTTGCAATACTTTAAGTTTTGGGGTGTGAGTTCAAGCTTGGATTTGGGTCTGTCATAATAGGATTTCGTGCTCTCCTTGTTGTCCCCGTTATAACCCCGAAGTTTCATCGCATTTGGTGAAGTTTGATTTTGGTGTGATTTGAGATTTTCATCTCAAAGTGAGATAGAGTTGTTTCATGTTTATAATCTTAGTGTTTTACATATTTTTGAAGTTTATATAACTTGTATACATGTCTATAGTTTAGATCTAGAAATGGATTTTATTTTTAATTAAATAATGATTTAATTTCATGGTTGTATCATGCTTAAATTAAATTAAGAATATGACATTTTATGATTTATTTATATCTTTGATGTTGTTTAAGGCTTATTATGTTACATACCATGGTAGTTGAGGACTTATGGTATATCTTGTGTGTTTCCATTATTTGATTGTGCATGGTATTTGATTAAGTGCATTTAGTATATGTGTATATACTTGTTGTGCACAACTTGTTGATTTTAGAAACTTTGGATGTCGTAAGAATGACTATGGCTAGGGCACGGCTCTAGTAAGGGGGATTTGAGAGCCCTCTATTTATAGTGCGCACTTAGGGGAAAGCACCCATGGGTTAGTAACCCAAATAATGCTTGGATCCGGTTCTATTTCGGCATGACGTCCAACTATCCGTATGTTTGATTTTGCATTTTAAATTCCAAGTTGTTTACTTTGTGAATTTATATTTTGTTATTTGGCCCTTCGGGGACATCCGATAAAATTAGAACAATACAAAGAAGATTAACAAGGCCTTTGCGTAAGGGTGACACGCACAAATCAAGAAAATGTCCAAATTTTTGTCTCAATGTGTAATTATATTTTTATTGATCTTTATATATATATTAAAAAACAATTCCCCAAAAAAAAAAAAAGACGTTTCAATATTGTTTAATTATTTATTTATTATGGTTTATGATGAGAATGTTCTAATGTAGTTTAGGATGATCCCTTATTCTCACCTTGGACATAGACGTTAGGTGGCATGAATCACATAGATTGATTTATATCAACTTATAAAGACTTGCAAAACTTTAGCTTATACGCATGTTCATTTCCTACGAGTAGCTTGTTTACTCACCCGCGTTGTTTGGGACATTTTTCAGGTAAAAAATCATGTGTTTAGGGATGCACAACATCCTTGAACTTGCTTGTGGCTTAATGAGTTTGGCGTATTTCCATACATGCAGTTACTAGCATGATTTTGCTTTATTTTGTGTTAATTACATCAAAACTTGTAATTTCTATTTGGGATTTGTATTAAATGCTTAAATGAATCCTTTAAGACCTATTTGATATGTATGTCATGAGGCCAAGGGCCAATGACCTTATGTTTTATCTTTATGCAATTTGACTTTATGCTTAAATATGAGAAAAATAAAAAAAAATGCAAGGTTTTAACATGTCAATCTTAGTTCGAATGGTGTAAAGTGTGCTTTAGTATTTTCTTAACTGTTTTTTTATTATATATGACGTGTGGCAAAGGGTCAAACGATCTTTTGAATGCATCTATGGTGATTGACTTCAAATTTTGCATAACAGGGCATTTTTCATACTTTAGGGGTTTAGACATGTCATATTATGTATTGGGAGTATTTTGAGGTCATGGACCATTGGAACGCATTTTTATTATATATATTACGTTTGCAAGAATGCTCACTTTGCACAAAATATCATGGTTGCATGATATGGTTAATGGTAGGCTTCAAACTTTCCATTTTAAAGCATTTTTGAGGTTTAATAGATCGAATTTTGTATTGAGCATATTTGGGGGTCACGGACCATTCCCGCACGTTTTAAAACACTTATTACGCTTGCGTACACAATCGTTTTAGCACACAACTTCATTTTTGGTTATTTGAACACTTGAAACAAACTTGCACTTTAGAATTTTTCGTCAAAACTGATCTCAGGGATATTTTTAGGGATTTTACATCAAAGATAAAAAAAAAAATTCGACATAGTCAACTTGGAAAAATTATTTTAAGGGGGGTTTCTTCTTCGTGTTTTTTCAAAAAAAGTCATTTCGGGGTCCAAAACACACACTGTTCTTAGGAGTTTTCATAAAAGTGCCCAAGTGTCAGCTTCAGCGCCCGCGTGCGCGGGGCGCCCACATAGGGGTGCCCTGGTGCCCTGTCGACCGTGACAATGTCGATTTTTGTTTTTGGCTTCTCTCCTCCGTCCGGACTCCAAATCAAGTGATTTTTGTGTCTAACTTCATTAATTTTGCTATCTATCCAATTATGTGCTCGGTAGCACCCATAACTTTCTAAAATTACTATTTTACCCCTATGGCTAAAATTATCCATTTTTAAAAGATTGCTTCCGCGTTTTGTTTTCTTTTAAATTTCGTGACTTCATGGAAAGTCACCCTAGCGTTCTTGGGATGCCGTTTATCCCTAGAGACCTTATTTTCTTTATTTTTGCTTCCGCATTCTAGATCCGTTATCGGGTCACATTGACATATCCGGGTTCATGAAAATTCGGAACGTCATAACTTTTGACTGTTTATCTTCTATTATTCTCTGCTCTGACATTATAATCTTTGTCAAATTGTTCCAAAAAGGGGGAGAATAATGTTATCATAAAGGGGGGGGGGGGAGGGAAATGGATATTTACTTAAGGGGGAGTTTTATAAATAAAAAAATTTATTAAACTTCACAAGTTTACTTATGGGTGATGCTAGAGAATGCCTCGGCTTAGACCCATTTGGTAAAGTAGTTAGTTGCCAAAAACACATATTCCTTCATTTCAAAGGTGAGAGGTAATGGGCCCACCACGTCCATCCCTTATTGAGCGAATGACCACGACCTCGCTACTGAATACTTATCTTTAGCTGGCTGATGTATGAGGTAACCATGGCGCTAGCACATATCACACCTTCTAGTGTACTCTTGGGCATCTCTTACTAGGTAGGGCCAAAAATACCCTTAAGTGAGCACCTTGTGAGCGAGGAAACTAGCTCCCGAATGGTTGTGGCATTCCCCTTCGTGTATCTCTTTTAGCACTTCAAGAGCTTTCGAAGGAACTAGGCAACGGAGGTACGATCGCGAGAATGATCTTTGTACAACCGATTGTTAAGTAAAGCATATTTAGCCACAGTGGACCGTACTTTCCTTGCTTCTTCCCTTTGTTCCGGGAGGGACCCATCTTACAGATAATTCGTTATTAGATCCATCCAGCTCGGTTCTCTTGGGGCTTCGACTATCATCATAACCTCTGATACAACTTCGGTACTTGGCCTGTCCAGCACGTCTATGGGTACAATTCTGACCAATTCTTCGACTAAAGTCGAGGCAGCGTTATAGTCTATCTGCTTCGGCATTGAGCTCTCTTAGTACTGGCCAAACTCAATACTATCAAAGTAGTGGCTGGCCATCTATACGGCTTCCTTATATGCCTTCATTTTTTCCTCTTTATGTTCATATTCTCTCATCACCTGTCTTATGACGAGCTGTGAATCACCGAACACTTTCAAACTTTTTACCCGAAGCTCTTTTGCCAATTGAAGCCCTGCAAGTAGTGATTCATACTCTACTTTGTTGTTTGTAGCGGGGAAATTTAGTCATATTGACTACTAAAGATAAGCCTTTGGGGTTTGTAATACTATACCTACTCCTGCCCCCACCTGGTTTGATGAACCGTCAACATTAATTGTCCATTCGGCCTTTTTGGGAATTTGCTACTCATCCTCCACCTCATATTCTAGAAGGAAGTCGGTTACTTCCTGAGCTTTTTGAGCCGTCCACGGCTCGTATGTTATATCAAATGAACTGAGTTCTAGTGCCCACTTAGTAACCCCTCCAGACAAGTCAAGTTAAGCCAGGATCGCTCAAACGGGATGCGTCATTGGGACGATTATCTTATGAGACTTGAAATAATGTCTGAGCTTCCTCTTGGCCTGGAAAAGGGTTAGGATGGATTTTTTGGATTTTGAGTATCGGGATTCAGTGTCGGCTAGAGTCTTGCAAGTGTAAAACACGAGCACTTGCTTTTTATTTTTCTCACGTATCATTATTGCTTTAGTGGTAACTTTAGACACAGGTAGGTACAGGAAAAGACATTCTCTAGGCTGTAGTGCTGATAGGATCGGTGGATTGCACATGTATTCCTTTAGTCTATTTAGGGCCCACTGCTAATCCGGCCCCTATATTTCTTTTATTCAAGGTGTAATGGCGTCGAATGAGGGTTTACACTTGTCCGAGAGTCGGGAGATGAACCTGCTAAGAGCCGTTATTCTCCCTGTGAGTACTTGAATGCCTTTACGAGTCTTAGGTTCTTGATTATGGACTAGAGCCTGAACCTGAACCGGATTGGCCTCGATTCCTCTCTAGTTTACTATACGGCCGAGGAAATGGACAGAGAACACCGCAAAGGAATACTTGGCCGGGTTGAGTCTTATGTTATATCTCCTTAATGTGTCAAAAACTTCTTACAAATGAGTGGGATGGTCTTTCTTCTCCTTGCTTTTGACCACCATGTTGTTGATGTAGGCCTCGACCGTTTTTCCGAGCAGGTCTTTGAATACCCTACTAATGAGCCTTTGAAATATGGCTCTTACATTCTTCAAACCGAAAGGCATTACCTTGTAACGATAAATGCCCCTCTCAGTAATAAATGAGGTCTTTTCTTCATCCACGGGATCTAAAGGAATCTGGTTGTACCCTGAATAAGCGTCAAGGAATGACAGTTTTTCAAAATCGGTTGTGGCATCCACCATTTAATCTATCTTAAGGAGGGGAAGACTGTCATTTGGGTATGCCTTATTCAGGTTTGTGAAATAGATACACACTCTCCATTTGTCATTTTTCTTATGCACCACTACAACATTTGAGAACCAATCTGGGTAATGAACTTTTCTAATGAACCCAGCCTGGAGTAGTCGATCCACCTCTTTGGATATAATCTAGTTCTTTTCGGGGGCGAACCTCCTCTACTTCTACTTTATAGGGCGAATTGAAGTATCAACATTCAAACTATAACATAATACGGGAGGATCAACACATGGTATGTCCAAATGACTCCAGGTAAATATGTCTGCATTCCTTCTTATCACCAGGATAACCTCATCTCTTTTTTTCGGGGTTTGAGTTATACCGACTTACGTAACATTCGTTGGATCTCCTGGAATGATCTCAACCAAGGTCAGCGACTCTATGGCTAGAGTACCTAGATTGTCCTTTGCTTTCAGATGCTTAGGCAAAGGGCTCTGTAACTGCTATTTGGGGTCTTCTTCCAAGGCTGCTGTCCTTGGCTTCGGCTTCTGAATGTCCTTTAGGGTGATGGCGTAGCACTCCTAGGCTGCTACTTGGTCCCCGCGAAGGTCTATTATGCTTTTGTCATCCGGGGCAACACATCTCATGACTTGGTAGAGGGTGGATGTAACTCCCTTCATTCTATGTATCCATCATATCCCCATGATCAAATTATATAAGGGACGAATATCTACTACGAAGCTCTCTCTCAGGGTTCTCTTTATGGTTATTACTCATAAGTCAAGCAACCCAATGAGGTCTACCTTAGTTTTGTTAAAGCTGGCTAATAGGCTTGAAGTGGACTTGATGTGCGACACATCAACCCCGATTTGCTTAAAGTTCCGCTTAGTGATGATGTTGGCACTACTTCCTGGATATATTAGGATTCTTTTTACTAAATAGTTAGCCATTAACAAGCTAATTACTAGTGGATATTCGTGTAGTATTTGGACTCATGCTAAGTCCTCATCCCCAAAGTTGACTCTGGCCGTAACATGGCTGACAGAGCTGATCGTATTCAACTTCCTTAGCTTGTGAACTCCTTGGGTTTTCCATATATGACATTGATTACCCATACGAGGTTCCCTTCGATGGTATTCCTTCTCGGTGCTGTAACTATTTCCTTTACTTTTGCATGTTATTTGCCTACTACGTACTTTACTAGATCTCCTCTTGTGATCAGTGATTCCACCTGCCACTTGAGAGTCCTGCAATAATTGATGGAGTGACCGTAATCTCTGTGATAGGCACAATGCATGCGTTTATCCTTGTGTTCCTACAGTTGCTTGTTAGAAGGAGAGACGAGGAACTTTGCTTTGTTTTCTTGGAAATTCCTGACTATTGTTGTTATTATGGGAGTGATCCTTTCCCCAGTCCTCTATTTTTAATTTGAAGATGGGAAAACCAAGGCCAAAGGTGGAGTTTTGCTCTTGGCACTTTTTGCCTTAGACTTTTCCTCTACAGAAATTTAGGTCGACTGCTTCTTTCGTTGTGCTTCGCTTTCTTCTATTCTGATATAGCTTTGTGCTCAGGTATTAGGAGATGGCATATCTGGAGGGGTGTACTTGAGCAATAAGTTATAAAATTTTGATCCTTGGATGACTGCAATCTTGAAGGCTTCTACGGCGGAAGGTTGATGGCAATCGGGTATACTAGCTGCCTCTAAGTTAAACCTTGTGTAAAATGCTTATAGGCTCTCACCCTTCATTTGCTTTAGGGCGAAGAGGTTGGAAATAATATTCTTCTGCCTCTTATTACTACAATACTGGGCGAGGAATGCTAAACAGAGCTTTTCGAAACTAGAGATGGATCTATGAGGCCTGTTTTTTAACCATTTGATAGCTACCCCATATAAGCTTGTAGGAAAATCTTTGCATATGAGACGGTCGTTATGGGTATGCATCACCATCTTCTAGGTGTAATGGAAAAAATGATGGGTCGGATCTCCGGTTCCGTCGAAGGTGGTGAAAGTTGGTACTCTGAACTTCTCCGGGACGTCCATCAACTCGATATCTTCAGTGAATAAAGTTTTAGTGATTAAAGTAGTGAATTCTCTCGCCATCTCCTTGAGGGTCTGGATTCTAAAACCTTTAAATAGTGCTCCTGCTGCACCTAGAATCAAGGTTGGGTTGGGCTCGTATATGTTCATTCGGCTTGATTTGGCCTGATCCTCTGTGGGCCTAGCGATGTTGCAAGCTTGCCAGTATTGAGGTCTTTATCCGAGGATGGATCTTGAGGCTCCCTTGGGGGTCCTCGGGATGCTACTGATCAGTTTGAAGCCCTGACTCTCGTGCGGGATTAGGAGGAACTCCTTGGGCTCTGCTTGGTATATTAGCAACAACGGGCGGAGGTTGTGGTGCCATCTATTCCATAGCTATCTAAAGGGCGTCATTCCATTGTTGAAGCAACACGATCTGAGTCATACTAGCTTCATTCGCCTACCGGAGTGTCTCAAATTGTTGCAGGAATTCTTCATGCATCTTTTGCGTCAGTTCTAATTGTTGATCTGCTGAGGCTACTCCTGTCGACATCCTGGAACAGAGTCACATAAAAAATAGTAATCACTCGTGGGGGTATATTTTTAAACGTTTTCCACAGTCGACACCAAAATGCATGTGCAAAAACTCGTTTAACTTTGAAAAGTCAACTAGTTGTCACACAACACTCAAAAACATAAATTAACAAAGAAAAAGAACTATTGAATCAAAGCTAAAATTGATATAGCAAAGATTGTATATCTTTATTCAAGGTCTTGGCTTCTATTTATAAGAAATTTACAGGTAATTGAGTCCTTTTAGACTCGCATTGCTTGTCCCTCAAGAATTTCAATCACATTATATCTTCCTTATTATAAGGATTTACATTATTCAGTTGCCCTGGATAATAATCCTTCTTCTAATAAAACTGTTACTAAAAATGGGTTTTGTAGTGTATTCGCAATTGGGCTTGGATTCCTATTATCTCAGGCCTTCTTAATGGGTCCAACCCACCATGTTTAGTTAACCTGGCCAAAGATTCTTGTAGAGGCCAAAATTGAGAATTTGAATAGTCTTTATGCTTGTGGGGGTCCCTTATGTGCTGATGTGTCAATTTTTTATTGGTGGGGAAGTACTTTCTCTCCATAATAGGCAATATTACAGTGCTTTTCTAGGTTTTGGGACCTTTTAAGCACAATAGTAAAGTCTGTGAGTGAGTTTTACCATCGGTGTGAAAAGTCAAACTTGGGGTTGACCGCTTGGGCCCTACTGAGGGTTTTGGTAAAAGTGTGTGATGGAGAAGGGTAGAGACCTCGAGGAGAGGTGTACCATATGGTTTTTGGGTGATTTGGACTCAATAGTGAAGTCCGTTTTCCATTTTGACAATCGAATCATAGGATTATAGTGTAAACTGCTAATTTTGGAGAATTGGTGATCGAGTGTTGGAAAGTGTGTGATGTGGTCAATCGATGTGTTTTTTTATTGTTATATGATGTTGTAAGTGTATTGGTGAATTTCAATGTCTAATCGAACTGTGTGATTATTTGTTTTAGTTTTCTATCGTAGGCGCGCCCTACCGGGGAAATAGTCTCGAGAGATAGAAATGTCATTCCTTCTCGAGGTTTGGAAGATTGGTATGTTAAAAGGGGAGGGCAAAATGGGGTGTTTACACTAGGACCATGTTATTTGAAGTTCTGGATGTCTACCATGTGTCAGTTTTTGAATTTTTATTGTAGTCAATTTTTCTTTCAATTTTGTGTGTACTGGAAGTGGGATTTTTCTTTAGAAGAGAACCATTCTAGCTTATGGCAGTTTTGACTCTTTTAAGGGTATGCCCTTTGTGCTCCTATAACTATTTTTCTTCTTTTAATACAACACCAATTAGGGGGGGGGGGGGAAAGTTTCGCTTGGATTGATACAAAGAATGAAGGGTTTTATTATTATTATTATTATTATTATTATTATTATTATTATTATTATTATATATTTGGAGCTATTAGTGGCATCAACACATTTTTTTTTAGGTGAATTTTAGTCTTACCATTGTGCAAACTTATTTGAGTTAGAAAAAATGGTGGGTGGATGGGTAGTGGTTGTGGTGGTGTTGGTTCATGAGTTTTTAGAAAGAGTGAATTAAATCTATTGACGAGATAATCTGGACTAAAATGTATAGGTATTTGTCAAATACAAAATTAGTGTAAAGTTATCATATTTTGTAATACATTTTGTTAAAATGCACTTTTCATCCATTCTACTTGCATACGGTCGAATTTGTAATACCACGCAACTAAATTGTCATTTAGTTAAGGGTAAAATATAAGAAACCCTTGAACTATTGGAATTTTGCAATAAACCCCCCTAAACTATGAGTTTACTGCAATTTACCCCATCAGGTCACTGAAAAAAACAAAAGACCATTTGACCCTTACTATAAAAGGAGGTAGTTTTTTAAACTTTACCCTCTTAAGTTGTTGACGTGGTTAGTAATATCTGAGTAACCGATAAGAGAGTAACAACACACCGAATAAAGTGAGATGAAATTATGAAAGAGCTCTTAATAAAATAAAAATTGTCAAAATAAAAAAAAAAAATATATATATATATATATAGTTCCTTAAAACCATCAGTATACATACATAAATATATGTATATATAAATATATATACCTTACAATGGAGACATAAAAAGATTGAGTGTTTTAGAGAGCATAATTTTTGGTCGTCGTACCGCCAACGTACCGCGATGAGGTGTGGCTGAGGCTCCAAAATTTTGTTTTCAACCATTACTACCAGTATACATAGATACATATATGTATGTATATATGTATATATATACCTTACAATAAAGAGAGAAAGAAATTGAGCCGGGAGTTATAAAGAGAAAGGTGTATAACAATTAGTCACCGAGTATGTACCACGACAAAGCATGGCTGAAGCAGAGAGCAATTACAGCCGTTGGAGCAGGCGGAGCAAAAACATCACTAACAAAGATCTCAATGAGCTGAAAATGTGTATTTAGGTTGGGTTTGAGTTTGATTCGCCAGAGATGGATTGAAGATTGTCGGATACTTTATACTTATACCGAATGTAACCACACAACCACCTAAACTGTGACGCCCCAAATTCATGGAATCCGGTATCAATTGAATTGATGTGAAACCTTCGATAACGGATCCTAATTAAATACGGAAACTAAGGTCACAAAGGTCAAGTGGTACCTTTCGACACCAATGACACTCAAAGAACAAGTATTAGGTCCAAACTAGGTCACTCATGCTATGAAACAATCCATACTAGGTCAAAGCATGAAAGTGATACAAGGATCCTAACATACAAAGGTAAGTGACCAAGCAAGGCTAGCCAACCTACAGACAAACCGGTCGACCGGAGACCTGTACCAATTGATCGAAATGAGACTCCGACTACTGGTCGACCGAAAGTCTATATTGGTCTGCCGAATGTGGTTTGAACAGTAAAATGGCTACTACCTGAACTCTGTGAATAGCACAAAAAGACATTGGTCGACTGAAATGACTCGAAAATCTACAGAACACTCTGCTAAAAACCAGAAAAAGCAATGGTTCATGCATATACCTCAAATCCCAATATGAAGCAGTCTACATGAATTTTAAAGGTGCAGAGGTATGTGAATACATACATGAGTGTTTAATACATAAGAGAATGACATAAACAAGTAGCTCTAAGGCCTCATTACATATAATGATTCAAAATATACACCATACACCCATGGTTACAAAACTACACAAAAAGACATGCTAAACACTTTACATGTATACAAAACAAGGATGTCCATGACACCATATCCATAATAAGCTAAGGAAAGTGACCATCGATAAAAAACATTTCTTTATCTAAAAAATATATAAGCAACGGGTGTGAGTAATTTGAATCACTTCGTTGAAAAATGCATTACGAGGATAACCTAAGGTTTTATTGGCTTTGCAAGTAGAACATAAATCATCACATATAGAACATACCTCCTAACCTCTAGTTCAAAGGTGAAGCTAAGGGATCATCTTAAAACTAACATTGGAGCATTGTAACCCATATCAACATTCAAAATGCACTTTAACAAGATTGGAACATCCAATAACAAAACCACAAGCTACAATTACATAAGATTGTTAACTGGGAATTGAATTACGAAATCACATAGTAGGAATATCTTGAACAACAACATAAGGTTATGTATCACAATCAAGACAAAATTAGCTCTTCCTGAATACTAACTCGTTGGGAAATACCCAAGTGGCCACTATAATTTGGGAGACCTTATACCTCTCTCACTAGAGTCAAACTCTAGCTATCAAAGTAACAATGTCCCAAGTGTTTCCCAAAATCAACAACCATAACCACAATATAATTATATGTATAATGCACAAGTTTCACATTTTATGCACACATAAGACGTGAAGATCAAGCACTTAATGTCCTTAAGTCTTCAAAACTAGTATGGCATGATATCAAGCAAGTCATCTATATACCTTTGCTAACATTGGGATATCAACATAAAAGATTAAATTATACTAGCACTTCAAAGTCTCTAATGCTTAACTACAGAACCATACAAGTACTATACAATCCTTTAGCAATTTATAATGGCAAGAAAAATACAAGAATATAACAATTATATTTCAAGGAAATTAGTAATAATATAACTTTCTACTAATTTACTAATAAGCGTACAAGACAACATATATATATATATATATATATATATACATGCTTTGAAAAACACAAGGAAGTTCTAAGGTTACAACCATACTACACCCCCTACCTCACTAAAGAAAACCTTTCTAGAATCCAAGGGAAAAATGAGCGAAGTGAAAATCCAAAGGAAGGGTCTCGTAGCCCAAGGTGCAAGCAAACTTTCCTCCTTGAATGGTGAAGCCAAAAGGTGAGTGGAAGGTAGGTAAAACTAAGTTCTAAGGTTTGTATCAATGGAGGTTGGAGAGAGAAAATGAGAGGAAGAAGATGAAGTTTAGTAAGAAATAAGAAAGACTAAAGGTGTATGTAACACTTATACATGTCTAGCACTGCCTCTCACACACACACAACCATCCTAGCCCTTTATTTGTCCTCATCACTCTCCACCATATGTCCTACTTAAAGACTAACACTTGGTCCAATCAAAAGATGACATTTTGCACGACATCTCCAATTTGCACAAAAGTCTATATACAAAATATCTCCCAAAAATATTTGCACCAAGGTCCCTAAACAAAAATATCTACAAAAGATAATCGCACAAAGAACCCTAGAAAGGAAAATGTCCCCAAAGAAATAGAG
>JAOTQH010130038.1:0-15601 GCA_025631255.1 Cornus kousa | reverse complement strand
CTGAAAAAATTGTTCAGATATATGTACTTTGGAAGTTACAAACATGCATATGTATGAATATAGACTTGCATAATCAAATCATATATCAGCTGCAGAAAACTATGGACGGGTCAATGGGCATGTCGTCTTGATTATGGGATACAGTAGAGTATAATTTATTAGATGTATATTCTGCATTTTCATCAAAATATAAATTTGACGTAGTAATGGATGTTCTATATTATTACAGGTAGTATTCATTATTCATTGAACAAAATGAGTTGGGGATTTGAGATCGCAAAATTTGCTAGTACTTTCTATTTATCTTAAAGTGAGAGCTTCGTGGGTTATATTTTCCATGAGTACATGGGTTAGTTTGGTTGGAGAGAGATGCAGAGAGGTGTGTTGGGTGTTGTGTGGTGTTTGTCATTTGGTGTGTGTTTACTGTGTTAGTATATAATGCGAGGGGTAGTTTTGTTTTTCTAGAGTTTTAAATTTTGTTATATTAAATTGTATTCAAAAATTGGGGTGTATTAAAATCAAAATCTTCATATATGTGAAAAATGACCTAACTTGATGGGAGTATTAATGAAATTAATTCAAAAAAACAAGAGTGAAGAGGAGAGGATTTGATCCAAAGCGCAGTGAAAAGATAAGATTGACAAATTCAAATATAAATACATAATTACTCATTATATACCAGTATACCATTGCATTTAATTTCTGTTGTGTTGGCCATCCTTGGATGTGTATCACAATTGGCATTATTAAAGATTACCAGTTTTGGATGATTCCCATTCCTACTTCTAACTTCTTCTTTTTCTTTTCTTTTTTTCAATTATTTATATATAAAAAAATTAAAAGAAATTAAATTTTTTAGTATTCACAATTTTTTAAAATAATTTCATTACAAGTAAAAGAAAAACAGTACAAAAGTGAGCATCAGCTCTAAGTTATTCAATTTTATTTTATTTTTTGATGACATCTCCACGTCTATTGTATACAATAGGCTCTGCTTGGTACCGTGAATATGTGAGGAAGAACATATATCTATGGTTATAACATAAAATATAATATAACATAACTTATTATATAACATAAGAAACAATAAATAACATAAAGAGTAACAATAATATATAACATAACTTATTATAATAAAGAAACAATAAATAACAATATATATAACATAAGAAACAATAAAGATACATAATATGCTTTGTAAACATTTAGGGTTGTATTATTCTTTTTATCTAATTATTCAAGTTAAAGAATTATTTTGATAAAGTTAAAAGGATATTTAAGTTATTTTACGTTATTTGAATGTGATATTTCTATCATTGCCCAGGTCGATCTGATAGAAAGGCTATTTTAAGATCGCTATTGAACACTAATGAGCTTGGCTCGGTATGTAGTGTTGAATGTTCAAGCCCTAATAGGGGGCAATATTGTCGGTATGTATGCACTAGCTTGTACTTTCGAAAGAAAAAGCTTAATAATCCACCAATATAACAACAAAATAAAGTTTTTAGGCACATAAATTTTCACAATACTAGCACAAGGCAATGACAGATTCTCTTGGAAAGAAAACAGACCAAGGCACCTTCAAGGGATGAGAAATCTGGTATTCCAAGCCTAAATAATGCTTTTCAAACATATGAAAAGAATGGTCTTGGCCATAGAAGACGTCAAAACAACCCAAGCTTTATCTGATACAGTATGTTGCATCATGGACAAAATGGTCTCACCATATTCAATTAATTTAAACACTTTCATGTGACAGGACACACTTTATGCGAAAAAGTAAGCAAGAACACAATTATATAACTCATGAACATTCAAAAGAAGCTCAACTTTATTGATTGTAAAGTAGAGTAATCACTCCTGTAACCACCTGTCAAAAGCCCTTTGTTGAGCTCAACAATGGATAGATATATATATATATATATATATATATCCACACTAGTATAAAGGACCGTACAATGTTTATCATTGTTACAACCACCTCTAGAAATCACTCTGGTCAGCTCAATGGGGAGAAAAAAGAACTGGGATCTAGTCTCTTAGGTCTTCTATAAACTCTATTTACTCTAAGCCATGTCAACATCACTAAAAAAACACCTCAAAATGATGCCATATTCTAGTTTACACAGATTATGGTACAACTCCGAACAACTAAATTGAAAATTTTGAATACATAATCTGAAATTGCAGATGGATCTACTGGCGTAGTTAAAAAAGATACAGAGACCACTCATGAATCAAAAAAGAGAAGAAGATGGTAATTATCCAAAGTGAAGGTGTTTGCCATAAAAAAAAATAAAACTTAGGTAGGTGCATTATGTAGCTGCAGCAAGAAGTATGGCTAAATTACAGCCTCATGAATCTTCCTATTTAGTTATTACATATTTCTAGAAAACATTTGTTCATTTCATCCACACTATCTCATCTGAACTTGAGTGCATCGTATCAAATATTACTCTAATATTTAGTAAATTAGTAGGATTCGAGTGAAAACAATACTTAAATGGTCATGATGTATTACAGTAGATGACCAATATTGGACATGGAAGACATTGGTCTCTCTACCAATCACCAATTAACCAATAAATAACAATTTTATTCATGAGAACACACACACACACACTTATCAATAAAATACAAATATACTAAAAAAAACTGCAAGGCCTTGACGAAGATGGAGCAAGATTCAAATCCCAAAAAGAAACTCTTACCACTAGCTAATATAAACTATTCAAAAGAAAAAAATAAAAACACACACCAGGCTAGTGGCCTAGCGATACTAGGCCCCTACTTCTCAAAAGGAGGTCAGGTTCAAGCCTCAATGGAGGCATGTGTGTGTGAGTACAAGGCCTCAACAAAGCTGGAGCCAGATTACAAATTCCAAAAGGAAACTCTTCCCAATAGCTAATATAAACTATATATAATTTCCAATATATATATATAAATATATAAACTACATTCCATTACATGTATCCGAGTGCAAGAATGAATCATGAATGTTCGAAAAGCATTATAAGAAAAGAAGAAGGGCACATTCAAGGGCTCCTATAGCTACTTGGAAAGAATTCAATTTATTTACTTGCCTTAGAGATTGAAATCTGAAAAGAGATAATTCACCAATAACATTTAGTAAAAACATCTCTTCCACAATTACATCCTTATCTTTGAACTAACATACCGTCTCTCCAAGACAAATACACCACCCTCTTACTTGCAATGCATGATAGCTATTTCCACAGGTGAGACTGCCTTGGACTCACCTCTTGCTCTTTTCTTTTATTTTTTTACTTTAAAATTCAACTTCCGAAATCTTTTAAGCATTTGTTTTGGTGCTTGTAATAAGATATTCTAAAAAAGGAAGCCACAGCCTCTAAATCAAAAATCTGTTCCTCATTGGTAAGTAGAGAAAACTTATGAAAAACATTTAATCAGAACTACTTTCAGGTTACATCCTTCCGATTAAATTTAACAAATGACTTTTAATCAGTTAATGATTAATATTCCTAATGGAAGTTTCTCCAATATGTCATCTTTCCAACCGATGCAAACAACTTTTGACCTGAGCTCCTTTACTCGTTGCAATATTGAAAATACCTCTGCATCAGATGACTCTATTTTACCTGATCTGACTTAATCATGGCTAAACTATCTCCTCTCTCTTTTATTGTAGATTTATTCAATTGTTAAAAGGTATTTTCAATGTCCTTTTTTAGTGTTTTCAAACCTCAGTATCAACAACACATTGAGTATTAAACTTATTCATAAGAAGCCCATACTTTTCCTATTAGTATCTCAAAAAAAAAAATAAAAAATAAAAAATAAAAAATTTGAACATAAGAATCATGCACAGAACAACAAACCCAAAAATTCGGTGTAAACAACCAATTTCTTACCTGTGACTACATAATACTGTTGTAATAACAACAATAATTTGATGTAAAAGCAAACCATAATGCTGCCATGAAGAACCAAAAGTTAACAATAAATCAAACAGTAGGCAAACCTAAAAATATTGACACTAAAAATACATGAACAATAGACTATACGGCTAAAACATAATTCACCAATGACACAAAAGATATTTTGCAAGGAAAATTCCGCCCAGAGTCTAAAAGCATCATCAGAGTGCTCATTTTGGGTCAAATCTGTATTATGCCAATTTATACTTTTGATAATATTCACAAAGCCGGCTTACTAAAGGCACCAAAAAAACCTTAACAACTATTATCCTCTCAGAGGGGAAAAAAACAAAAAGGAATCCTCTAAAGCATGAAAGTTTTCTAGCCTGAATTTACCCATCTAATGACTATACTTTGAGACAGACCATGGCAGTTAAAGACGCCGTCATACAATTGACAAGACCTCCATCTTCATCCCACACTGCAACACCGGGAATCTTACCACTGAGTCGAATATTATACAGAAGACGGAAAGAAATTGCACTACAAGGCATCAGAATAGGCAAGATACATATTCCTTTAATTCCAACCATGCAAGTACCATTAACAAGCAAAAAATCACAGGATATAAAGCTTGTTGAGAAATAAAAATCATTCCTTTTTCTATAATTCACTCCCACATACATGTCAAACAACTATCGAGATTCCTTGTGGATTCTTTAAGAAATTTCCGATCACAAACTCTGGTTAGTTATATATATCCTAGTTAGAATTCTCATGAATTCGGATTTCATATAAGCTGAATTGATAGGAATAGAGAACCACTTGAATTGAGGAATAATTTTACTGAATTGAATTACTATTCTATCAATCTTCAGAACTACAACTGAAGTTTTACTTCATTGAACTGAAAACTAAAAAATACATATTATACAGATAGAGGGAGGGAGAGGGGTTTAGGTCACAATAAGAGGAAGATGGATAGTAGTAACCAGAAATGGCGGTTCCATAAGAGAGAGACAGGCATCTATACACACCACATATATCATATATGTATACAAAATCGCACAACATATGTATACAATGCCGAGGGACTTTTATGCACAAATGGTGAGGGGCAAAATGGGAAATAAAAGGGTAAAATGGGGTTTTAAGTTTTACTTTTCGTGAGAGGGACCGTTATGCACATTTTTTGAATTTTTTGGACTTGCATGCACCTTTTTTGAATTTTTTGGACTTACATGCACTTTTTCAAAAAGTAGGGACCTGTTCGGCACGAAGTCTATATAACAGGGGGATTTTCTACACTTAACCCTAAAAAAAAACCCATATACTATCAATTTGGTGCGATTGGGTCCTTGGTGGGTAAAATGACGATAATATCGTCACTTCAGTTGAATAAATTAATGATTATAATACAAGTCATGTAAAATATGACCCTTTTGTCCAAATTTGTATAAAATTGGGTTTATTTGACAGAAGGATAATATAAACCTCAAATTGTATAAAATAAGGATAACTTAAACCTGAATATAATTAAATCTAAAACCAAACATGCCCTTAAACTTCCCTCTCCACAACTTCCCCGACCATCTCTCTTCATCTTCTCCGGTCATCGGAGCTTTTTCCGTTGACTTCACATATACATATGTGTGTGTTTCTACAGAGAGTTCTTAAAATATCTTATTCTATCTCCATCATCACCTTGTTGATCAAAACTCTCTCTATAATTACCTACAATATTAGCTACGATCACTTGATTCTCTAATTCTGATCCTTTTTTGATTTTCGAATTTTCTAATTGGATTGATTGTCTGCTCTAATCGGTTTGTTTGAATTTTGTTTTTAGTTTAACGCGTTGAATGATGTTCGATTTTAATAGAAACTACTTTGAAGCTCAAAATTGAAACTCTCTCTCTCTATATATATATATATATACACACATTTGAACGATAGTCATGTTGGATCTTAATCTCGGTGTTGATGACAATGGGGTTTCAATCATGATAATGGAGAAGTTTGTGTTGACAATTCTGGAGGAGGCCAGATGGACAAATTAAGCAATTTGAATTCGTCTATTGTGAATACCGAAGCTTCAAGCAATGCCGACGACGACAACATGTGCCAGCGGCGATGAAGGGTTATGGTTGCCAAGGAAGACTGGGAAATGCTGAAGAAGAAGGTGGCACGTACGCGCGTGAAAAACGCGTTAGATCTACGCACAGTGGTGATGGTGATCCGATTTTGGGTATGGCACGGTGGTGGTAAGAAACAGCGAGGCAAGGAGTCCGATAGTGTCGAGAACGGTGAAGGCCGATGGGAACTGTCTCTTAATGGCGTCGATCTACGGCGGAGGAGGGCGAGGAGCGGGGTCTGGATATCCCATGAGCAAGTGCCTGTTATAATGAGCTTTCGACTAACAAGTAGGAACTTGGCGAGGAACACCGCTAAGATCAAAGCATCGCTGTCCTTGCCCGTCATTCCGTCCTGCATCGCTGCCGATTAAACTCCTTGCTCGCCGACGTTGCACATCGCCAGAGGGATTGTTAGATCAAACCCAGTTTCACTCTCTCTCCCTTTATTTTTGTTTATTATTATTATTTTTTTGGATAAGTAGAAATGTAACCAATGATGGCTTGGGTATGGGGGTGGTGGCTTTGGGTATGGGGGTGGTGGAGCACTGATATGGGTTTGTGAGTGAATCAACTCAACAAATTTGGGTTTGTGATGTGGCTTTGATGACACACTGAGTCAACTCAACATGACTCAACAAAAGGGTAGAGTAGGAAGATAAAAGGGCAAATTAGGGTTTTTAAATTTATTTTATGTCAGAGGGGCTAGTTTTGCACCTTTTTTGAATTTTGGGGACTTGCATGTACCTTTTTTGAATTATGTGGACTTGCATGTACATTTTCAAAAAGTAGGGACTAGTTTTGCACAAAATCTATATATTAGGGAGTTTTTTGCACTTAACCTTTTGGTTAAAATGTGTCGGTTCATTTGTTTATATATTTGAATGTGTGCACTGAGTGAGTAAGCACATAAAGAGAATTATTTGAGAAATTAGAGAAGCACAGAGAGAGGTTTGAGACGCAGTAGAGAGCCGAGAGTCAGAAGCTTGATGATTTGAAATATTATTTTACAGTGTAGGGTTTTTCATCCCTGTTTTAAATATTTTATTGACTGTTATATGCTAAAATTGTATATACGTATTTTTGTTCAAAAGTATATTTATATTTTATGAACTAATTTTTTATTAAACTCTTTGAAATCATTGTCATGGTTTTTCTTACTGGAACTTCTCACATCTCACCCCGTTTCAGGTACCGAGGATGCTTAAAAATTTTTAGTTGCAGGCTTAAGTGGAAGAGTTGGTGTTGAGGATTAAATTATTTTATTTAGAGATTTTTTTGTATTTAATTTGAGGAATTGATTCTGTATCAATAAAATGATATTTCTTTTGAGATCTTTGGTATAATACTAATGAATTTGAATTTGAATAAATCGAGGAATTTTGTTTAGAAAATTTAGGGCATCACACCTATGTAGCACGAATACGGACACAATACGACACGAATACGTCAACACGTCAAATTTTAAAAATATAAGATAAGTATAGCGTGAACATGGTTACATCCTAATACAAAATTTCACGGTTAGCATAAACTGTAAAGATCTGCATAGGAGTGATGTGATATGGTGCATTAAATTTCATAGTTAGCATAGATTGTAAAGATTCTCCATAGGAGTGACGATAATAGAGATACATTGAACGCTGTCTTGGATTTTGTGATTTCTTGCATAGTATGGAGTAGTAAATAATAGAACTGTAAAGATTCTGCTGACAAAGATGATGACAGGGAGATACAGAATGCAAGATTGGATACAGAAAAAGTTGTTATGAAACATTTTTAATATTTTTTTTTTCTTCGCAGGTACTATCACATATCCCATCTAAAGAATAATTGTCTTCGGAAAAATTTATTTGCTCCTAGCATAAATATTTTTAATAATTAAATTATATTAAATAACATCTTTAAGCTGGGTGAATTATGATTCTCAATATTTTTATATTAATTTTACAAATAAATTATGTGTCCTATGGTATGAATATTCATTTATTTCGTGATTAAGTTAATTTTGCATATCATATAATACTAAGTATTTTTAATAGCGAAAACAATTTTGAATCATGTAAAATGATTTTTGAAATGGGATTGGTCAGATGGGCACATCAATCCATCACCAATACCAATACAAAATTTTAATTGCATCAAAGGGTTCTTTTTTGTAGAGTACGGGAGTCAGGCTTCACGCAATGGAGAGAGAAAAAAGAGATTGAAGAGGTGATGGAGCAGAGGTAATGGAAAAAGTGGAAGAGATGATGTAGTGCTGTAGAGAGAGAGAGAGAGAAAAAGTAAGATTTACCGGAAGAGAGAAAAAGTTACTCAAATCTCTTACAACAATCTCTACCTATTCGGAATACCGCACATTAGTGATATATTCCCTTCATTTTAGTTTAGATGTTATATATTTTTTTAATCTATTCTAAAATATTTATTATTATTATTTTTTAAATAATATATTTTACATCTTTTTATATATATACTTGGAGTTTAAAATTTCAAAACTTAACTATTCAAAACTTAGAACGACAATTTAATAACTTTTAAAAAAAACAAATCATATTCCACATGTCCTCTTAAAAATTTCAACTCTCCAAAAGCCACATCTAAACCGAAACGGGATCCACATACTCCACGCACAAGAAAATAAAAAAATTAAAACATAAAAAGAAAGTTGCATTCATAAAATTTAGAGTTTTAACTAATAAAATGATTTATTTTCAAAATTCACTTTTAATTTTAAATGACTTAAAGTAAAATCTATCAATCTAAATAATTTAAAATTTCATGTTATGGGTGTGTTTGATGAGATTGAAGTAAAATTCTTAAATTGTAACATTTTTCCCATTTGAACTCGAAACCAACGATGATAGAAACTAAGCGTAAACAATTAGGTAGTATTGTATAATCCCTTATTTATATTTTTTTCATTTTTTATTTTAAATTTGATACGGAAAAAATATTTTTTCACTTTCCTAAAATTAATTTCAAATCTGCATTCTTTTTCTTGCTAATCAATCTTAATAATCCTTGATAGAGTAGGTATATAAAGAGGCACAAGACATTAACATTCCATGAAAGGTACATTGCACATCGCTAGAATTTGGGTGATGAATTTAAGCCCCAGTGGGCGGAGTTGTTTTAGCTTTGGAACTTTTGCCGTTTTGGAAGAAAATAAATTGTGAGTCATGCTGTGTGCGACCATGAAATCTAAAGATCAAGTTTCAACGGTAAAAGAAATTCATTTTTTATTTATTTTATATAATAGTCAAGTTTTATACGTGAACAAAATATATTGGATCGGTTTCAAAATGTTCTTATTTAGAAATTACCTTCTCAGTTGTGAATAAAGTCATATTTATTATATGGTTCAATTATAAATAAATATATAATTGATAATTATAAAATCAAAAAGTGATAAATAAAGACAATTAGCGGTTAGGATTTTGATTAGGTTATGAAATAAAAAAAAGAAAGAGTACTTTTAACTTTTCAATTGGACCATCTACTTTTATCAATAAATAGATAAGGTTATTTTAGGATAGCAAAAATAAAAATGTGAACATTTATTTTGAGAAGAAGGGAAATACATGATAAAATAAATGTTTTTTTTTTTCCTCTTATAAGTTTTTTAAAAAAATTACAAAAATTGAGACTAAATTAACAGTGTTATCATTTGGTCTTGTTTCTGGGATTGATATTGTTCTCGGAAAAGGAAAAATATATATTTGCAACCAGAAAGAAAAAAATATTATGTATTATCACATAGATAAGAAAATAGTAAACCAGAGATTAAACCATTTTTTTTTTTTTTTCTTGCTAAATGGGTATAACCTTACTTGGGAAGTATCAATATCAAAATATCAATAAGCATAAATAACTTCAAACCATTACAAAGATTGGAAATAGTAATCAAGATACAGCTAAATCAGAATTACCTCAATATACTCAAGTAACTCATAAATCATATAATTTTAGTTATTTGTACTTCAAACAAAAACATCAAGAACACAACAAATATTTGCATGTGTTTGTGTATGTATGTAAATATTTATATGTACATGAAACACATATTTTGATGACTCGATCTCCTATTCACATCCCCACTCCTTCAGTAAAACCCAACTTTATCTTTCTTTTCTTTTCCTTCAATAGAAGGAGACTTATATACAATTATGTAATTCAATTTTTATATGTAATTCATTATGATTTAAAAATAAAAAATGAGAAGGGAAAAAGAAATACAAACATACATAACAATGATTTAAATTAGTGTCTTACTCTTTACATATATAACACTACATCAAGCCTCCACGTATATAAACTTAACTGAGTTCCAACTCATCTCAATCCCATAACATCTGGAAACAACAACAATGGCCTCACCTATAACAATTAGGTAACGATACAGGTTTACTAAATGACAACAAAATCAAAGTCAATTTATAACATCGAGTTAAAACAACAAGAGCTCACAATGACAATAACACAAAGGCAAATCTATAAATGAACTTCATCACACATGTCAGACCTTCCAATATATCAATACTTTTTTGGAGTTCAGAAAATTAGAGAATAAGAAGAAGTAATGTGTTATCTATAACAATGGTGTTGATTAATCTTATTTGGAAGTTAATGTTATCTAAGTAGTTTGGCTTTTAAGCTTGGTACTGTATTCCTGCTTGGACCATCTCTCTTAGAACATAAGATGCTGGAATTGTTTTATCGGATTGTGGCAACTGGAGTCAATAAAATTGCAAGGCAAACTGATAGCCAATAATAAGGCGCAATAATATATTAGAATTTACAGCACCAGCTTCTATATCTTCTTTTATAATCCTTAATGATGTTATGATGTGTATCCTTTTGACCCTACTATCTGTAACACGCCCGAACCCTTCCTTTAACTGACTTTTGCAGGATATAGATAAAATTGAATTTCATCAAGGCCAATGCCCACTCTCCAGAAAAATAAAAAGGCTCACCATATTCTCTTTTAACGAAATAGATATCCACATGAAAATATCAAAATAACAATAAAAAGTAATTATCAAAATAAAAATAGAAACTTTTGAAAAAAAATAATATCAATATATTTTACTTAAAAAATTGTTTTTATTTAGATGTTTCTTTAAAAGAAAAATAATGCTCGATCTTTCAATTTTGTAACAACAGTATGATATTATAGCCTTTTCTTTAAAAAATCTTATTGTTCTCAGTATAAGTAAATTAATTTACTTCTCTAGTATAAGTAAATTTACCAACAAATGTATTGTAATATTGCATTTTGGAATATTGAATTGATTTATTGGACTTGAAATTGAAGAAAATTTTATTTAAAGTTTGAACAAAAATTCTTTCTATTTCAATTTAAAGTTGGGCATTTGGTGAAATTCATTATTGAATCTGTGAATTTGTGAATTTGATTATTGGATGATGATGATGTACTGACTATGGTGGGACGGTAAAATCCACCTCAGAACCCCACCTCAAAAACAACAGGGTAACAAAAAAAAAGAGTGAAGCTCTTCTCACAACCTTATCTATGGAGAGTAATTATCTGTCCACACTTTTGTCCATGGATTCAAATTCAGCGCCCAAAGAAATGGAGAGAGAGTTGATAATTACCTTTTAATGTTTCGTAAGTGGTAATAGTAAAATTAAATATAGAAACTAAAAATAGGGTGAGAGTGGTTTTGTGTTAAAAGGAAAGGCCAACGGTGGGTTTGAAAAATGACCGTCAGATTTAATCTAATGATTTATGTAAAAAGTGTAGATTGATTTTCTTGCTCTATTGGGAGCAAGAGATCACGACTCAAATTATATAAATATATATATATATATATATATATATATGATGAATTGAAAGGAAGATGGGATGAAGGACGGACTTTCACTTGCCTTTCGGGTCCTAAACGCTGTATTCAAAATGCATGACATTTGGGTGGTCATCTACAGGTCCAGATATATTTCTTGCTTTTGGCATCTCAAATATAAATAAATAAATACTCACACATTATTTATCGAGAAAAAATAAATAAAATATGGACCCAGCCATAAATATTTATTTAAAATTAAAATTTAATAATAAAATAAAATAGTTGTAACATTTTTTTTAATGCAATTTCTAATGTATATTTTTAAGAACACATTCATAAAATAGGGAGAAGAAGAATTGACAATTAAAAATTGAGATTGTTTAACTATCCAGCATAAATTCATAACAAATAATATATATAAACATACACACATACGAATATAGTAGTAAAGATTACAATAATAATTATCACTTTTTCATTATATTTGGATTTTTAAATATAATAAAAGAAAGGGTTTACGGAATTTTGAAAGGGCTCACAAATAATTTTTTTTTGCAAACCATTTGATTCTCAATTTTCGGAAAATGAGTTGATTAGGGTTAATATGCGTTTGAATAAATAAAATTAATTAATTTGTGAAATCATATCTCAAGTAATGATAAATGAATAGAACTGTGGTGGAATTTAAATTAATTTAAACTGAACTCCAAATCATTTTCGTATAGATTTTTTTCTTGCATTCAAACAAAGGAAGAAAACGTTTGAGTAGTGGTTTTGAAGGTGTACACATAATATATTATGATTATGATGTGAATGGAATTGATATTCTAGAAGAGTACAAGAAATTTGCTTCTCTTTTTAAAAGTTGATGTTCACATGTCAGAGCAGAGGGCCTCAGACTTCAATAGCAAACCTTTGAAGCAAACTCAAAAATCTTTCTCGCTCTAAAATTCTCTCTCTAGAAGTGCCAATCAGCAGCTATCACCATCCTTGAAGCACTGATATGCGAGCTGATTAATAGGGATTCGTACAGAGAAGTATGGGATCCATTTGGTGTAGTCGACGGCTGAGATGTGTTGAGATGGACTTATTTGGTTTTAAGGTACTGGCCCCACGTGCGTGATATTTCTAATAAATTGATCAGATCCACCGACAGTCTATGTATTTTTATAGAGAGAGAGAGAGAGTGTTTTCGAGGCATCCCCACAGAGCGTCGGCCGCAGACTCGGGCCAAGCCAAGCCATTTCGGGGGTACGAACTAGAAAAGGCGACTACAACCGAGCAGTAGTCGTCGCCAAGTGTCTACGTGAGGCTGGAGTCAATCCAGCGGATCTGCACTTGTGTTGACCCTTGTGTAGGGCTCCTCATCAAAGTTGTATGATGAAGCAGCAAAGGGTGGTTAACATGGTTCGGCAGACCCCTCGGTACAATCGGCTTCACCAACGGGCATTGCGGCGTAGCTGGGGCATTAGCCTTGCTATACAACCTGAATATCGGATTACACCACCGGTACAAATTTTTTTTTTGCCATGTTACCTGCCTTGAAATTTTTGGAGTTCCCTCATGTGTCATTGCGTGAATCACCCGTTGAAATTGTTGACCTTACCAGACCTAATATAAATTTATGGAAAAAATTCTGAAGAAAATATTCACAAGATCTGACAAAAGATCACAATTAATTACCTAGCAAACTAACACGAGTAAAAGTCATTTCCATTCCTAGATTCAGATATGTAACTAATCCTGGGGATTAAATACTATGTATTGGTGTACTTGAAGACAATGGAAAGCATTAAGACTTTATTACCAACATTATAACTTCTTATTACCAACATTATAACTTTTCTTCAGCGTTGGTGCATCGCGGCGTCACCGTCTGGCATTAGGGTTGCTATAAAACCTGAATATATATTTTTTTGCCATATTACCTGCCTTGAAATTTTTGGAGTTCCGTCATGTGTCATTGCGTGGATCACCCGTTGAAATGCATGTTGACTTTACCAGACCTAATATAAATTTATGGAAGAAATTCTGAAGAAAGTCAGCGTGCAAGAACTTTGTTGGGTTGGGTTTTTCACTTTACAAATTGTAGGTCTCACGAAGTGTTTGCATTCTTGATGTAATGTTGAACTTTATAAATTATTTAACAAAATTCACTCATTTATATCTCATTATTTTTTCATTCAGATCCGGTGTGAAGCAAATGGTCCCTTATAATATTCTCTCCACTTGAACGCACAACGGCGATCAGATGACTTACTTGAACTCACAACGGCGATCAGATGACGGCGCGCGATCAGGTTCCATGGGCCCATAATAATGTTTTATTTGGTTGCTCTCATAGCTCCCCAAAGCTATGGGACCAACCAAATAAACTATTATTGGCCCATGGAAAAGGACCCAGGACGATAAAAAAAACCCCAACCTGAACACGCAATCATCTGATTGCCAGTCGGAACACGCAATCATCTGATTGCCAGTCGTGTGGGACGGTGACACAGTGACGACTGCGATGCCCGTTGGTGAAGCCGATTGTGCCCCTTGTGCCTGCCGTACCATGTTAACCATCCCTTTGCCGCTCCATCATAGAACTTTGATGAGGAGCCCTGCAATTCACCTCACAACGAACCTTCCCTTCCCAGAAGACTGGGGCTGTACTCATTCAGCCCACAATCATAACCAATTCACCCCTCCTCCCCTTAAATCCTAGCCGACCGTTCTCTAAATATATTAGTTTCCAACTTCTCTTAAAACCCTAGCTGCCGCCCACCTACCGTCTCTCTCATTTCCGACCCCAGACAACATGTCCAATTGATTGTATTCGAGTGTATCAAGAGAGCGTGAAGCTTCTGTTGCCTTATGTGGTAACTGCAACCGCCCCAAAGCTATGGGAGCGGTTGAATGTCGACACCGTGGAAACTGCAATGCAAAAGCTGAGAAGGATAGAAGGATTGCTCTCAGCTGGAGGCGAGCAAGAAGACTCTTTGTCCAAAAGTGGTTACGGCCATTGAGGAGCTAGTTGGCCCGAAGATGAGGGATGAGGAGGAGATCAGCCTGGGTTCGTTGGTGGGGCAAGTAATAAGTATAGCTCCAACCCAATAAATGAGAAGGCCTAGGCCTAGAGATCCTCTATGCCCTAGTTTATCAGGTGTTTTCTTCTAACACCTGAATAGACTGCATTGTTTTCATCAAAAACAATGTAGGCTCCCACCACCATGAGCGAGAATTAGCATTTTCAGTTTAACACTCTAATATGTTTTCATGTAAATAAGCTCTCTAGAGTTTTTTAAAATTAATAATATACATCTTTTACTGATTATGTTTGTTTATGTTGATTCATTATGGGAGTATTTTAATTATTTGAGTATAAAATGGCCTAAGACTCTGTTCATTCGATCCAAACCAAGCATTAGCTAACACAGATGTTCCCTCTTTAAACTAGAGGGTGTCCTAATATGGAATACTTTGAGCGGGAGCAAGAGGAGAGTGGTATTGTGGTTGAGAGCGCAAGAATATCAAATTTTAAAATTTCAGACTGAGATGCCATTAGATCGGTATGTATGTATACTCACATTTTTTTACACTTTTTTAAGCACTATGGATTCATAATAACATTCCCTTTAATTATGTTTTTCTGTTTATTATGAAACCCAAAAGCTACTTGTTTCTAGGTGTGCGTTAGCCATGAATTTTTTTTTTTTTTTTTTTTTTAATAATATAATAGGCATGGATTTACCTATAAAAGGTTTATTAAAGG
>JAOTQH010129824.1:0-15607 GCA_025631255.1 Cornus kousa | reverse complement strand
ATAAAATTTTATTTCTGAGGATCTTCAATTAAGGATATTCATTTTTAGTTTCTTTCCAGCAAAATTTTTATTCATTCATATTATATTAATTGTATTCTGTGTTCGTTAATTGCTAATTGATTTGATATCCCCTGGTAATCGGGCGTGGGTCTGGCCAACCTGCATCCGGAGATCCGGGGGTATCACACCGCCCACGGCACACCCACTTACAAGGTCATCAACGGAGTCCCCTCTTTCAAAAACAGCTGCTGCCCCATGCCTAAGCCTGCAGATGCCAGAAGTAGATGCACATTAATGTTCATTTGTGAACATATATCACTAAAAATAAAAGATGGCAATACTTTTGTGTAGAGAGAGATGTACCTATGCACATGGAAATCACACTAAAACGACAGTCCTTGCCACTACGCTTCATCTCATGCAGTAGAGTTGCAACACATCGGGCACCTGAAACAGGCAGATAACAGGTGGTTCTAAGTCAAGAGTTTCTTTTCAATGTGCTCTCAAGTGTATAACTAAATGATACAAGAAAAGTTCCTAGATAAGCATAATCTTCATAAGATTGACATCACATCAACTAAATGACACCTGCCTTGATAGAAGACATAATTCTGTCTTCATTTCGGAGTAGTCATGTTTTTTAGAAATTTATCTGGAATTATTTAAAAACCCGACATCGCTTTTCTAACTTGATTAGTTTATTTATTTATTTTGTTGGGTGGGATGAAAACTAAACAATTCAAAGAACATTGGCAATGGCAGTTATGTATATTGTTGACAAATTTGAAGTTGTAAATTTGGAATTGGCTCAAAATATATCATCACTTACATCAGCAGTTGCATATGTCATCGCTTACATCAGGCTTTGCATATGTCATCGCTTACATCATGCTTTGCTTACATCATCGCTTATATCTGCAAGGGGAGTTTTGTTGGCTATAAATAGTCCTTGTATCCCATAGTTTCAAATCATTCGAAAATTATTAAAGAGCATTCGAGTGAGCAAAGAGAGGTTGAAGAAAATAATATTTATTTTTCCATTTGTGAGCCTTTTGTAACCTCTTTGGGTTTTGATATTAGTACATTGATCTTGAGCTCCAATGGACGTAGACAGATTGCCGAACCATGTAAATCTTTGTCTTCCACATAAATTTTTGTCTTCCTTTTGTGTGTGCTTTTTCTTATTTATTATTTTGTGAGTGCATTCTTCTTGTGTGTGTGATCACAACCACCATTATTTATTTGTTGGGTCAACGCTTCTGCACAACATATGTGTACACCCTAAATTTACAATCTTAAAATAACAAGAACCTACATTTGCTCAACATCGGAACAAATGAAGAACATCAAACTTATTACATTGAATCAAGCATGGGCCATTTGCTCTTGGCTTCATCCTAACTTGGTTCGAGTTCAAGTTTCATTCATGAATGCAAACAGCTCCAGCCCGATTAAAATTAGGTGCAGGGTTTGGCAAATGAAATTTATATGTTTCTTAGCTAAAGTTAGAGCAACTATCTACCCATGAACTAATAACTAATCTCATGCTAGATTTTTATGTGTCGTTTTTTTTTTTTTTTCCAGATTATATGTGTGTGTCGTTACATATCAAGCAAGTAGATGCAGTCAAATCAGCTGTAAAGGTGTTGAACCCAAGCCTAGATTAGTTCCGTGGACCTTGAGAATAAGATACGTCAATGAGATTCTGGTAAACTAGTGAATCATTATCAACCATAGAATAGTCCGTGATACTCCTCAAAAATGTGAGACTCACCTTTTGCAACTTGTACAAATCATTTTTCTATTCAAATCTATTTCTTGTCTAGGAAGAGGAATCAATGCTACTAGGTGAAGTAATTCCAAACTCTTGACATAGGACGTAAAGACCTGCGCGGCTAAGGGATCGACTGACTACTTTTGATAGTCCATTTTCTCATTGACATGGCGCATCAAATAGCGAATACCAAGGATTCACTGCATGACCGAGACCGAGGGTGTACTTTCACTGATTCAGTGATGTAGTTATTTTTGTGGGGTTGACTCGATGCCACTCGGATCACACCTGCTTCTTCAGTCACAGTACAGGAACCGCCTTCAATGGCAAGCGAAGCATCAGGAGTGATTTAGACTGTCTCGCTATCCCGATTCCCGAAATGCTTTTCTATAAATAGAGTTATGGCTTCTATAGAATAAAAGGCCCAGATGGCCGCCTTCCTTGCTTGCATCAAGTTGAAAAGGCTGTAAGAAATGAAATGTCACTATTTTTTTTAAGTCATGTAGATCTGACAGAGTTACTCATAAACTCTAGGCAGATACAGTCCTTTGTTCAGGGCAGTTGGTAAGTCAAGAGGCTTTGGTTGGCCTGAAAGTTCAAATCTATCGTAGTTGCTAAGGAGTTACAGAGGAAAAGGCCCTTTGGTGGAGCCAGATATGGTTCAAAGACCTGTACATGATTCATGCATAGTCAGCATATGCAAGTAAGAGGTGGAAGAACGACATTCAAGCATTAGCTATCACGTAATTGCTTGCCCAAGGATAACAAACATTAATGTGCAGCAAACTTGTAAAAGGTGAACATACAATGGAAACATAATTGCAAGTGTCAACATGCACATACACACACATAAACGTCGCTTGAGTTTTGGTGGAAAATGGAAACATAAATAGTTCTACAGGTGATTTTCAAATCCCAAGCTCTCATATCTCTACAAGACGTAATTAAACGTACCTGTAGCACCCAAAGGATGCCCATGAGCCATTGCACCTCCATTAACATTGACTTTTTTTGAATCAAGCTCCAGTTTTTTACAGCTATATACAAACTGGGATGCAAATGCCTGCACAAAGAAAACATTTTATACTGCACATTTCTTGTGTTTTACTCTAACATAGAAGTTAGAGTCACGAAATTAACAAAGTACCTCATTCATTTCAGACAAGTCAGTATCATCAAGCTCCAGACTAGCGGCCTTCACTGCAGCTGGAATTGCAACAGCTGGACCAATACCCATAACAGCTGAATCCACCCCAACAGCAGCAAAACTCCTGCATGAGTAGCACAAATTGGCATTCTAAACTCCACCATATCAAATTTAAAACTATTACAAATGTGGATATCTTCCTTTCTCAAGAAAATATGGGCAAAGTTCAAATTTTCTCTTAGGGTGCATTTAGTAACATTTTGGTTTTCTATTTTTGCAATCTTAAGAAAGCAGAAACATGATTTTGTTTTCTTAAGTAAAAAAAGAAAACATAAATGGTGTTTATTAACACTTGTTGTTGCCACAAATTTGAAAACATAAAACAATAATTGTGTTTAGTAATACAACATATTTGTTACAAAATGTACATATTATTTTTTCTTTTCTTTTTTTATTTATATTTTATTTTTTCATGGCAAGAATTTTAAGAGTTAGATTAGAGGGGATGGTAGATCACTTGAACACGAACTTTCGGATATAGGAGCAACTCAACCACTCAGGCATGACACTTGCTTCCATTAATATCAAAAAGCCATAAATCTAGAAAATCTAATTTAAAATTATAAATCTTAAAAATACCCAATACATCATAAGTACAAAATTAGATATACTAAGACAAAAATATTCCCACCAATTATGTATATAAATACATCTATATGCATGATGTATATATTTATTTTGACGCAAAAAATCATTTACATTATTATTTAATATATTATATATTAAAATATATTTTATGAAATAAAAAATAACATACAATATTTAATTTATTCTATATTAAAAATAAATATTTTTACAAACATTTAATATGCAACTTAGTATATAACACAAATAATATGAGTTTTATTTGAAACGAATAGTGCCTATATAGTAACAATAGTGAAAACGTTTTTACGGTATAGTGTCAAAAACATAAGAAATATTTTTTTTATATTTCATCTTTTCTTTATAAAAATTAAAGACATTTTCTGGTAATGAAAAATAAAAATATATTATTGAATGTGATTTTTGTTTTCGTTTTGTCTTTTTAAAAATTGATAATAGAAAATAAGAAACATTAATCGTTATTTAACGCAACTAGCAGAGTAGTCTTTGTTTTTTTGTTTTTTTTTTTTTTTGGCCCCTTTTTCTTTTAGGTCTTTTGTCTGTGTGTGCACACTCCCTCTATTGAACACTCAGTAGTCAGTACATAATTCGAGAGTCATACGCTGCTCTTTTTCGGCGTATCCATGAAGCTTAATTACTAATGTAATTTCTATTATTACTGAATTGTTGTTATTATCTTACTAGTCACACCACATAAAGCTTTTTGGTGAATAACACTACATTTGTTATAAATAAAAAATAAAATAAATAAACAATACATAAAGATTTGCAATCTTACATAAAGATTTGCAATCTTTCTTTTGTTTTTGTAGCAATATTAATTACTTTTTCTACTTTTTCACTTAGAAAGATGAAACTAAGTTAATACAAATTTTGGTGGCATTGCAATCCGAGCTTATTACAAAACTTGAGTACTTTTTTTTTTTTAGTTAGCACCAAAAACTCTCCTGGCAAGACTCCTTCAGGACACACCCTAGACTACAAACTGGGGGTGCAAAGTCTCGCCCCAAGGGTACACCGGATAAGTTGGGAGTGATAATAGATACTAGCAAGGTTCGAACACTAGATAAGTGGTAGCCAATGCCAAGCCTTTACAAAACTTGAGTACTTGATTTTGAAGGGTCAGTGTGGTTAAATGGATATTAATGGTGATGAGTGCGACTCCATGAGATGGATATTAAACTTTTGTGAGAATAAAAGAAGGTGAATGAATTAAAGAAAAATAACGTATAAAATTATTTAAAAAATTGTCATTTTATTAGTTGAATACCACAAAAATTTACCATAAAAGAAAGTGCATCATTTCAAATTTAACTTTATCAAGAAATCAAATCATTTCTCTATATATATATATATATTTTTAAAGAATATTTGACAAAAAAGTCATGTGATTATCAATAATAATTTTACTATTTTACTTTTTATTTACTCCATTTTTTCCATTTTAATTGTCGCCTTGGACGGAGATAGTATATGATATAATAGGCGCCGCCACGGGGTCCACTTGATAGGCAGTGGGGTTCATTAAAATTACAAAAAAAATCTCACTGTTGCTCTTACATAAATTTTTGGGTGATATACAGTAACTATTTGCATAATTTTCTGGGTGATATAACTATTCATCTGCATTTTTTTCCACTGAAAACTGTAAATGCAAACTGTTGACTTATCAATGTAGATCAAGCGATTACAAACTTGAAAAGACTTACCTAACTTTCACAGATGGTATGACAAAATTTCAGAACCTTGGAAGTTGGAACTCATGAAGAACCAATCATTCATTTTACACACACAGCATGTATATATGTGTGTGTGTATAGATTTTTCTAGAGAGAGAGAGAGAGAGGCGAGGACGAGTGAGGACAGTGATGGTGTGAGTGTCCCCACATGAGCAAGAGCTCTGCTGTCCTTGGATGCATGGTGTCTGCTCTTCGGTTTACAGAAATTCTTCAGGTCCTTTTGTTTAATGAAGACATGTCTATGTGAACTCACATAGTTGTACACGTTTACTGCAAGTACAACCAATCCACAACTTAAATCAATGCACTGTTTCGCTGTCCACGTGAGACGTATGCATGTTATACAATAATGTACAAGTAATTGAATAAAAACACACACACACACATGCAACACTTTGTTGCTATTATATACGATATATATGTATAATTCGAAAAAAATGAATTAAAATTATTACTAAGGGGTATGAATTGAAATAATTTAGATTTTAATTATATACATAATACATATATATATATATATTTTAAATAAAACATTATTTATATATTTTGAAGTATATTTCAACAAAGAGAATAAGACTTTTCCTTGTGTGTTATTTCAGAATTAGATTTTGAATTTATGAGAAATTGCATGTAACATTCATTATTATTGCATTTACATGCACATACATATATATTACTTGTGCAAAGCAAAATCATTAAGAATCTTAAATAGTATTCGTGTGTGTGTGAAATCATTAATCTTGAATCCTATGAATATTAAAAATTTAATATTCGTACAATGCTGGTAGGGTTCACACTACGATGAGATTGTAAGGAACATAGACCACATGCATTGTTTTGAATCCCTATTCTTAAGGTTGCAAGGGTACACTATTACTATAATAAATTCAGTCGACCATAGTATTAATAATTCCACCTTGGTGCTCATCCATTCAAATCTACTTGGGATTTGATGTAGCTGACTTAGGGTTCCTTCTTAGCCCAACAGCTTTAAATGACACTGTTGATTCTGATTCACAACTTATCAGTTCACTAACGTTTCAAAAAAAAAAAAAAAACTTATTAGTTGACAATCTTAAAGAAACTATGACCTTTTTTTCTTTCTCTTTCTTTCTTTTTTTTTTTAAACCTAATTTATGCAAAATATAAGGAAGTGGGGATAATGTCATTGATGTCAATTTTAGTTGGTTAGGAGCAGTTTTTGTATATAGGTGAGATTAGTTTGATTGAACATGTCTGCGACATCCAATATCTACTAAGAAGTTCCCCTCTTATTTGTTATATCTCACTAATCAACAGTTTCGGATGAAAAAATTCTATATAACTTCTCGGCCTAAGTAACATCGCACTTTATAAAAATACTAAGATTCTTAATAATATTATTTTTCATATTGGAATAGCGATTCCTGGTGACAACTGTCCATACTTTTTGTTACTTTATTGAATTTTCTATTGTTATGTTTTTTGGTAAAATGGCTACTTATCACTTATGGTACTTCTTTTTTGTTTTAATTTTTCAGAAAGTTTAAGCAAATACAAGGACAATGTAGGTTGCCTCATCGAAGCTCGAACATTCAACTCTCCAGCTCTTTGGAAAGGAGAGCTTAGACATGTAGGTCAGTGCCCTTTGGTGCTTTCACCTACTGTCTTTGGTTTTGGTAAATCAGTCTTTCTATAAGCCAAATTTGGCAAAGCCTTTCCCTATGGTCTTTGTCAATGACTAGATCATTTTAAGGTAAAAACCAATGGCAAAAATAAAAATAAAAATAAAAAATCTCAAATTATCTTTGCCTTCGATTCAAAATTCAAATTCAGAAAATCCAATTTTTATCCTTATGCAAAGCACTGGCTCAATTATATGTAAAGATCTATCTGTGTAAGATTCAAAGTGTTTTGAGTAAAGTAAGTACAGATTTGTGTAATAGGTTGAGAAGACTCCAAACAAGTCAGTTCTTCTGAGAGTTTTGAAAATAAAGATTTTGGAACATAGTAATGTGCCTCCTCTGTTCTTCTGATGCAATGTGTTTCCTTCAAATCAAGACATATGGAAGTTGAAATGCAGAGTGCTATTGGACAAAACCCTATTTGTCTATCACAATATTTGGACAAAACAGTAACTTTTGTCTTCAAACTGCATCAATCCTCTGTCATATTTAACTTATAAACTCAACAGATGTGCCCTTTTAATTAATCAAACAATCACATGCTTCAACCATTTGAATAATAATAATAATGATGCCATAAGTTAATTACTGCATTTTAAAAAGGTCAGATTTTGAAACAATGCATTGAAGCTACCTTCTCTCTTCCCACCACAATTGATTCCCATATCTGAACTCAACCATTCACATCACATGCATAGGAAATTTAAATGAATGAATGATAAATCAAATCTAAGCCCTAGACTATCTTATCTTATCTTAATTAAACAAGTGCATATTAAAATTTTGAGTTTTCAAAGTGTCTTGAACTCAAACCACATTCTTTGGCTTTTCATGTGACATGAAGCTCAGCAGATCGACACCGGCATAATTTTTACAAGATTTGTTTGGTGCAACTTTAATGGACTTATACTCATTGTACATTATATATATATATATGGCAAATAGGCTAGATAGTCAATGCTAAGTGAAGAACTACATTGATATTAGTGTAAGATGTACCAAATACATCCATAAATTCTAGTTTTTATAATGTTTGATGAAGCCTAACTCTTTCATCTTCTACCAAACTAACTGGTTGAACATATATTAATTACTAAAATATATGAATAACAACAGAGAAATAAGTAAAAAAAATTAGAAGCAAAAGGTGTATAGTTTCCAAGTTATGCACTGAATCCAATGGCACATTTTTAAAACCATTTCAACTTTGATCCACATAATCTTGTCTCTTGGGTTCACCAAACTATTATATCATCTTTCTCTGCCAAAACTTAGAGCCCAAGCAGCACATAGTAGAGTATTGTGATGGGCAAGGCAATCAGCATTCCAAATATAACCCTGCAAATTTTGAAAATCTCCAAATCAGTTTAATCATTTTTCACTATCAATTGAATCATATATATATATGTTAGTTCATGTGTTAAAAAACAGTAATTAATTATGAGAAAAGAAATTTACGCGGTGCTAAGTATGTCTGGATGGACATTGTACTCTTTTGCAAACACAAAGGGAACAATCCCTTGGGGAAGAGCAGCCTGCAAGCAAAAAATTGAAAATTTTAATCCGAAGTTCGGTTTATTAGAGAGATTTGAGATTATACTATTGAAGAGAGAGTTGGAGAACCTGAACAATCGCGACATGTAAAAGAACACCGCGCAGACCTATAGCAATGGAGGTTGCTGCAATCACTGCTGGACCAGTCAAGAACCTAACTGCCATTGCAAATGTCGCGACAGACTTACCACAGGCTATGAGCTTTGGTTGCAAAGCCATGAATAGACCTGTTGGTCCCAGAAAATTATTTTAAAACGATTTCAAATTCGTTATTTTGTGTTTCATGATGTGAATTTCAGAAACTTGAATTATTAGTTGAGTATGTACCTAGACTGAACATGGCCATTCCAAGTCCTGCGTCGGATAAGATTGATATCGAGCCATGTACAATGGATGGCATTTGGATGTTCCATCTGCAAATTAATAACAATTTAAGTTGGATTTAGCAATTGTTCTCATGAAACAGAGCACAAGGACATTTTGTCTTGTTATGTAATTAGAGAAGAGAATGGTTTTAAGAAATAATGGAAAAGAGTATTAGTCAGTAATAACATTAGAATTAAAGAAGACGAAAAAAAGAATCTCTGCAGAGAAAGAGATTCATTTTAGAATTAGTGAAACATAAATTCATTTCTAATCTAGATTACATCTTTAAATTACTTGTCATGTTCATCAAGATGGTGTCATTCTACATTTGTGCACTTGACTGTGAGTTTATACTACATTAAAACAAGATTGGTTTAGTGGATTAAATTTGATGCCTTAGTGAGAATAGCAGATTCTTGTGTGTGCATGGATAAGTGGCATTAAATTGTGTCAAGAATAAAGCCAAAAAAGAGAGTGGATTGACAGAGTGACAAAATTGTTGAAAACAATGCAAGTTACTAGCAGGGTTGTTTCCAACACTTCCAACAACCATTTAAGCAGATTTGTCTCTATCCCCATTTGTATTGTAAACAGAAGTTTAATTACTTTTTTGCATAAATGAAATGGTTGTTTCAAAATGGATATGCATGAAACAGAGTAAAAATTGTAAATGGTTTAAGCTAGTGAGTGTACCTGAATGATACAAGAGACCAAATGAGTCCCAGAAGGCTTGAGCAGGTGTTGGGATTTCTAATGAGCTTCCTCCAAAGTTCCAAACCATGATAAGAATGAGCCTTGTCATGACACTAGCAGGTGGCATCTGTTGCGTCTTGTCTGCGTCTCCTTCTTCCATGTCCACCTTCTTCTGGTTTGCAAAGGGGGAACCACTTGCCGGAAATTTCAAACCATCCTCTATCTCAATCTCCCTATCTCCATTGATTTTCCCAGCATCAATTCCATTTTCCATCAAATCATGCATGCCTATATATCAAGATTAAATAAATCCAATATAAAATAAAAAAAAAGAGACTAATTTCATTTCTAAGGGAAAAAAAGGCAATCTTTTGTCAGCCTAAAAAGCCTGTTTTTATGAAATCATGACTAAGAGACAATACTATAAGGAAAAATGGAGAAGGGTTGTTTGGATATGTACCCTTTGATGCAGCAATGTCTTGTTGAAGAACAGTACCCTTAGAAGAAGAATCAATGACCCCAAACTCAGTAGAAGCAGCTCTATTAACGGCATGTCTAAGATTCCCCTCAGAAACAGGAGAAGCACTTGAGCTCCAAACAAACATGTGAAGCTCCTTGTTAGGCACTGCACCACCACTTCCACCTTCCTTCTTCCTAACCCCACTATTACCGGCCGGCCCCGAAAACATCGGATTCGGAGGAGGGTAGGAAGAAACCAAACCGCCATTGAATAGCTCCGCACTCATACTCCTCCCTCCCTGCCTCTTCTTCCCAATCTTCAACATCTCCTCCTCGAAATTGGACGTCCTCGGCGTCGCCCCTTTCGATGACTGCAAAGAAAAAACATCCCCACCTCCAGCTCCCCCTCCTCCAAAACTACTTGTGTACCCGTGTTTCGGACTTGCAGCCTTGCTCGCAAACATGGCATAAAAATCAGTCTGGTTGAAGCTGGAAGCCCTCGGGGTCGGCTCCCGGGAAGACTGCACCGAGTAGATCTCTACTCCGGTGAGATTCGACGCCCGGGGAGTCATTGAAGTTATATGAGACTTGTTATAAGACGAAATCATAGAAGAGGAGCTGGATCTCCTTACCACCACATGCAACTTCCCATCCTCGCCTATCTCGGCGTCGGCCTGAAGAGACTCCCGGCCGTTCAACGACACGACGTCGGACTCAACCCGGAAAGAAGTGATGGACCCTGCAGTCTCCGGAAACTGCTCATTAATAAGAAGCTTTGCTCCTCTATACTCGAACATGAAAAGCATTAGTGTATACCATATGACACTTTGTAAGACCACTATTTGGACCATTAGAGACCCTGAGAAGTCTCCGTACATGGCCTTCAACAGAGGGATGCCCATGACAAGAGTGTTGGGGAGAGTAGAGAGAGAGAAGAGAGTGATCATCCACTCCAAGTTTCCTTTTTTGCTGAAGGCTTGCCAGAGAAAGAGAGCCACGAGAATGACTACCTTTTGGAGAGAGTCCGCCGCGATGAATTGGTAGTTCATGGCGTAAGGGTTGTTGGTGGAGATGAAATGGAAAGAGAGGAGTGGGACCGCGAAGACGGCGACGAAGCGGTTGATGCCGGAGCACTGGTCCGGTGTGAAGATCTTCCACCACCGGACTGAGCCGTAGGCCAATCCCATGGCAACATATAGTGGCACAAGTGCCGCAAGAACATCATAGATGTCCTTTCCTGTGATCATGTTGAACGGAGGGAGAGAGCGAGAGGGGTAGGTAGTACTTTGGTAATATGTGTTGTGTTTCTTGTGGGATTTGTGATTGGAATGCAAGAAAATAAAGGAGTAAAACAATGAGAATTCGTAAATGAAATGTGAATATATATATAAAGAAATGCAGGAAAAGGGTAAAACAACAAATTCAAGTAAAGTAACCGAAGGATGGTACGTGTATGTTGTCTTCTCATGTGCCCTGAGGTCTTATAAGTCAAATACGGCTATAAATGAACCAATCTTTCACACTTCGATTTGGCTCAAGTTTTTTTGTTTAATAAATGAGTTAATTTTAAATAAAATTTTCATTAATAAACGAATCAATTTCAAATCATCCATCTTAAAGTTTCATAATCCATTTTGCAAATTGGTAATCCTAAAATATTAAAATATCCCTTCCTTATTCAAACAATATAAATGAGAATCGAGCAACATTAACACATAAACACAAACCAAGCAACCATTGTGAGTAGTCGGCGGTGATGATGATTAAAACGCGGACAACACTACTTGTAGTAGATTTTCAAATTTGTTATTGACTATTTCTTCATTTTTGTCTTTGTTGTTGAAAATTTTCTGTGTCATCAATCTTTCTCCTTCTTCTGCTCGGCATAATTGTTATATTTATGTATATATATATATATGTGTGTGCTTATTGATATAAATATGCATGCCCTACGTGTGTGAGTGTATATATATGTATGTAGTGTGTGCGCGAGCATGTATATAATTATATATATAGAGAGAGATTATTGATGTCTCATAAACAAGTTTGACTAAATAATGTCGAGTCGAGTTCGATCATGATTGAGCTAGGCTTGTTCGAGCTCGAACACCTAAAGAGATATATTGAGCCTAGTTCGAATACCTCCAAACTCTGCTCGGCTCATTAACACTCCTAAGCACAAAATCTTAATATATGGAAAATTAAATCTCTTTTTGGTGATAGTATTAAGTTTGACCAAATGCATTACACTCTTGTAGTGAAATGACATTTTTTTTAAAAAAAAAGTCTTCTCATTAGATGACCCTTCACCTGTACCAGTCCCATGACATAGGTGATATGTAATTTGAAAATTTTCGAAGAAGAGGGAATGCGAACCCACACTTGGTACATTGAATATGATTCGTTTAGACACCCAAAATCCATCCTATCATCTAACTACGCTACGCCCACGACCGGAACAAATGACATAAATATTCTTAACTCATAAATAAAAAAATCAAGCATCCGTGCATTAGAGATATATTTTTCATTTAAGTTAATAAAAAAAATAAGTGCATTTGACTAGAAAGGGTATGCAATATTTATATGGTCGATAATGGTCGATATTGCAATTGAGCGCATTTATTCAAGTTTTTAAGAAAAAAAGAATAAAAGAAAAAAATTTAATGCCAATGACTAATAATATTTAACCTTGAGAAGGTTAGAAGTTTTGGAAAGCATCAATCTATCTTTGACCTCAAAGACATGGATTATTTCCCATGATTTGAAATTGGTCACTCACGGAGGTGACAAGGTAAGAAGTTTTGGAAAGCATCAATCTATCTTTGACCGCGGAGACATTATTTCCCATGGTTTGAAATTGGTCACTCACGGAGGTGAAAAGACCCTTGTAAAAAAATAATAATAATAATAATTATTATTATTATTTTTATTTTTATTTTTATTATATGATTAAAGGAAGATTAATTAATTAATTAATTATCAAAGGTAGGTGGTTTAGTGATACCAAATTTATATTTCTTCAAAAAGAGTTTATGAGTTCAAATCTCAATGGAAACAGTGTACAAGTGAATTATTTTATCTTTCAAAATAATAATAATAATAATTAATTAAAAGAGTATACAATTTATGAAATAAATTTACTCCTCGTTTGTCCTAGCCTCGCACTTTCTTAAAGTCCCATAATATAGAATTAGATTTAGTACTGTGATTTAAGTATTATTTTCATCAAATGTGAAATTAGGAGTCATGAATATTATTTTTATATCCGTGTGTAAATAAGAAGTAAATAACATATCATTAAGGATTAGTTTTGTGCGGTGGAAACTTGCAAATCTTCAAATATGACTGGTAAATTTTTTTTATTTTTTTATTTTTTTTCATTCTCGTGTTTGGTGCCAATTTTAAAGTTGGAATCATCATTCCCCACTATTTTTAAATAATGGTCATTCCATCAAAATTATTCCACCTTCAAACAAAAGAAATGACTATTCCATTCTATTCTCACCTCAATTCTCATTCCATTCCTAAATGCTACATTCATGCTTCATTTTCTCCATGCATTATGAAATATAAGATGATGATTTTAGCGATTCAAGACATTCAGCTCACCATTTTGGCGCTCTCTATATCAAGTGTTGTCTTGAGTGAGTGAATTTAAATATTAAAATTACCGATGTAACTTTCTAAATGAGTGTAAAATTTTGAATGTCAAGAAAAAAATGGTGAGCTGAAGGTTCGATGTCCTTAAAACGACGTCGGATTGTTCTAACTTTTTATATTTATTAGTTTTTAATATCTAGGTTGTTTTATTTTATTTTTTCAAAATTTTTTGAGTAATTTTATTTTTTAACTTATTTTTAGTATTAATTTTCTTTTTGCTGATAAGTTTTTTTTATTATAAATATAATTAGCGCAAAGATCAATTAATTCATTTAATTATCAATAATATATTAAAATTCTTTACGAATTTCCTTAATTTTGTAAATTCAAAATTACAACTTTGGCTTCCTTATCAAGCCACTAAATGCTCCATCTATAAAATTTTCTCCTAGTGAGCTACATTCATTTGATATTTGTTCAAGTCTAATCTAAGCTACGTAAGTCCCCATGTTTTTCTCGTAAGTCCCCATGTTTAATCATTATTTTGGTCATTTATATATATAATATGGCTTAGGCCATACAAAAATGTAAACAAAAAGTTATTATAAAGATTAATGTATTTGATTATTATATTTTGGAGTAGAGAAAAAAAGTATTGTTGAAGGATATACGGTCCATCCTCTAAGCCTAAACTCTATTGAACATTAGGAATGTAAACTATTTTTATTGTCACACCTACTTATCAATTCACTCACATTGACTACGCAACCCCACAATTAAGGAGTTCATGCTAAATATAAGTTATTCTATTCAAAACAACATTAATGGATACAGGATACATGATCATGCAAATTTATTTAAATTTTCATGTTTACGAATTAAACTAATACTTATGGTTCAAAAAAGAACCCTCAAAAAGTTTACAGTTAGTTTTTTTTTTTTCTTCTTATTTTTTTTTTTTCTATTTTCTTTTATTATGTACTCGTGTGTATATATATATATGTGTATATATATTTTTTTGTTTTTTTTAAAAGCTAAGCTTCATACTAGGATGAAATAAGGGGTGTAAGGAGACTAAAAAAAGGGACTAAAAGATGGGCCTCAGCCCAGCAAAAAAAGGATAGGAGCGCAGCAAAACAAACTGGCTAGGCCCAGGTAAAGAAATAATAATAATAATAATAATAATAATAATAAACTGCTGGATAGGCCCAATATTTATTCGGATGGGCAAAGGCACATCAGCTAATCTTTCGAACCTTTAAATTGTGTTTTAAGCATCATCATCATCATTATTAATATTATTATTGTTATTATTCATTTTAGTTAATATATATAGTTTTCAAGACGGCGACGAAGCGGTTGATGCCGGAGCACTGGTCCGGTGTGAAGATCTTCCACCGCCGGACTGAGCCGTAGGCCAATCCCATGGCAACATATAGTGACACTAGTGCCACAAGACAGGGGCGGCCCTGAAATGTCCAAAATTTTGAGAGGCCCTGAGCGAACTTTCAAATATGAGACCCTTTATAAGATTTTACAAAAGCAAAAAATTTATAAGAGTGCGAAATTTTAATTAAAATGAGACGATAAATACATAAAATATATTAAAATTGTGATTTTATATTGAATTATGTGGTTATTTGTTTAGTTAATTTGTGTGTTTTAATATAGGAAAGAGAAAAAAATAGTAAAACTTATTATTATAGAATCCAAATGCTAATTTAACTTAATAATTTGAATTCAATTATGCTTACGTTAATTTGGGAGACTCTTTTAATTAAATCTTCAAATAATTAAAACTATAAGCTAATTTTTTTTTACAATAAATAAGTGATCTCTTTTATGTAACCCTTATTTACATAATTCAATTAAAAAAATTTATAATTATATTTTTATTTTATATTTTCTGATTACAGTTAAATTTTAAAGAGATACCCAACAA
>JAOTQH010129609.1:0-15616 GCA_025631255.1 Cornus kousa | reverse complement strand
TCGCCAGAGAGCACCACCCACCATTACTTTCCCCAAATTTGCTCGCAATAACTCTCCTCCAAAGCCAATGCCTCTCATATCACTGATTACCACCCGATCTTTCATTTCCCAATTGTGTCAACATGATGTTAACTCAGGCTCTAATACCAAAAACTGATGTAGGACACAAGCAGCCTCAAATAGTTGAAAACAAATAAGAGTTTGGGCTGAAAATTCAGATAACCAAGCTATGGTTCAAGATGTGCTAGTAGAGAAGAAGGATTGGCATCACACAAAGGGGTTAGGCATCACAGTAGGGAAGGCCTCACACCCTCATATCTAGGGATGGCAATTTACCCCCGACCCGGCGGGTTTCCGCCCCGCCCCGCTCCTAATGGGACAGATTTGGTAGCCCCCTAAATGGGTTTGTGGCGAATATAGTAAAATAATTAAAAACCGGAAGTGGATTTGGGGCCGAGGCGGATTCATCACTAAACCCGCACCGCCCCGCCCCTCCCCCCCTCCCACCCCGATTATATATATACCTTTAAAATTTATATATATATATATATATATATAATATCTTTAAAAATTTTAAGACCCTTGTTACTTTTCTACAAGTCTCAATTAATATTTTAATATTCATTACTTAGTAATTTAAAAATTGAGCCAACTTATTTATCAACCCAATTTGACCACATTGGGGCAAGTTTTTTTTATCAAATAATAAAAGTGGCATAACCCACCCCGCCCCCCACAATTAAATGGAGTCGTAGGGCGAAGTCGGTACTTTGTCTGCCAGAGTACGGGCGGGGATGGTATACCAATTACAAACCCGTCTCAGAATAGGTGCAGAGTTGGTATGACAGATGTTCTAATGAGGTGGAGTAGGATTTAACTAACTCTGCCCCCGTTGCCATCCCTAATATCTTGTGAATCACTCACCATGAAATTTCATAAGATATTTTATTCATTCATTGACTGAGTAATCAGAGTTACATTCAGAGGAAAGTTTTTGAATAGGGAATTCTATTAATTTCCTTAATAGTTTACAGATTGTACAAGGCCTATATATATACAAGAAAGGACAGCTACACTCTAGGCTATAAATAAGGAAAGAAATAAATGTACAAAGTCAAAGATTTGCAGCTTTACAAACAGCTGGAATCAGTGACTAAAATGGGAAGGAATCATTCCAATTTATTCAGGGAATAATTCTGAATAAATTGGATCCTAATCCTGGGGTCAACCACGCCTAGAATCCCAGATTTATTGGTGATCTGATTTTCCACAAAAACTTTAGGAAGATGGTTGTTAATTCCAAGCATTCTTGGGTGATGTAGGCTACCAGGGTTAATTAATTGCGTAATACATTTCTAAGTACTTAATGAGGTCCCCTACTTTTGAAATTATTAGTCTGAGGCTACTTGCTGGACATTTTTCTTTGCTGCAAACTGTGGGTGCCGGGAAGAAGGTGCTGATGAGAGTGCTTATGCAGCTCTCATTGCTGCTTCTGCAGTTCCAGAAGCTGCTTCTTGGTGTTGATGATGTTCTAGAGTTGGTGGAATTTGTCTAACTAATTTAAAGGGAACATCCTTGCATTTTTTTTCATGTCCTGGTGGTCTCACTGAAAATTGAGGAACTTGAAATCTTTCATAGTCATAAAGTTCCTATGCATTTTCTGACATTAGTTTTTGAGGTATCCACACCGACATGCTCTGATATCAGTTGAAGGATTCAGGATTGATATGTAAGAGCATGTAGTTCAATTAGACCTACATCGGAGTGGATATTATTTATGGCTATTAATTTGTGAATTATAACTTTTCAAATTTTTGTTACTGCTTTGATCAATTTTCTATTTGATTAGTTATCCATGTATCTAAATTTCAATCACAAACACATAAAGCAATAAACATAGCAATGTAGAGCACAAGATTCTTTATGTTTTCCACCCAGACAGGATAAAACCAGGGGGCATAGTTCAGGTTGGTCAAATCCATTATGAAGAAATGTGTACAATTGGGTTAACCAAACTCTAAACTAAGAATTCCCTCATACCCTTGTCACAGACTTTTGCCAGACAATCAGTTGTTGGCAGTCAACGAACTCTCTCCTCGTGCAGTTCGCTCTTCCTTTGGTACTTTGATCTCCAATGACTAGTCACGTCCATTCAACTTATTGTTTACGAACCACCTAGTTGATGCTTTATCTGGTAGAGTTTTTATTCTGATCCTTGCTTTGAAAGATATAAATTCTCTGAAAAATATTTGAAGAGTTAAAAAGACCTATAAGATACCTTTCTTATTTTTTTATTTTTTTTTATTTTTTAATAAGTAAATTCATTAAAGGCACTCAAAAGGGGGGTCTCCCAAGAGAACAAAAAGCCACTACCAGCAACATTACATCTTTAAACTATCAACAAAATTCAAAAGACTATCCAAGGAGATACAATTTCGCCCATTTTCCCAAAAGAATAAAGACGACAAAATATTGTATTTGAGAGACCAAATAGGAGACTCCTACCCCTCAAAGGATCTCCTATTTCTCTTGCGCCACAAGCCCCACCAAACACAAAGGGGAGTGGCCCTCCAAGCATCTCTGACTCGGCTCTCCACTATACACCCTTTCCAAGCCTCAAGCAAATCAACTGTGGACTCAGGGAACACCCAAGCCACACCAAAGGCAGCCAAGAACATAGCCCAAATGTCCCTCACCATAGGGCAATGAATCAGAAGGTGGTTCACAAATTCCCCCGACTTCTTACACATGCAACACCAGTTCGCTACAACCTGGCGTCTTCTTCAGAGGTTGTCGAGAGTGAGGATACTTCCAAGGGCAGCTGACCATGCAAAGAAAGCCACCTTCAAGGGGGCTTTAGTCCTCCAAATAGCTTTCCAAGGGAAGGACAGTTCAAGGGTCTCCATAAGACGTTGGTAGAAAGATCTAATCTCAAACAGCCCTCTCCATGACCCCTCCCACAACATCACATCCATACCCACACCCTACCACACCAAATCATGGCATGTTCTGGCACTCTCACTCCTCTCAAGGTCGTCTGATCGGAGTAAAGAAGCGAAGCTTGTGGTGGTTTCAACTTTATCCTCATCTTCAAAAGTAGTTTTGGGTTTTGGCTTACTCAAACCGAGAGCAAAAAACTATATTTATATACAAGAATATGGTACAAAGAAAGGAAACCAAATCAAAGAAAAACAAGAAATATGCCAAAATCTACGTGATCCCATGATTACGGGGATCTTATCTACGTGATCCCATGATAATAGGGATCTTACATAAAACACCTAATAAAAGACTGAAAACAGCTAATAAAAATAAAAAATAAAAATGATACAGATATTTTAACAATCCCCCTCAAGCTGGAGTGAAGATATCAATCAAGCCCAACTTGGTAATCGAGGAATGAAACAAAGATGGACCAACAAATTTGGTTAACACATCTGCCGACTGATTAGAGGACCGAACAAAGCACGGCTTAATAATTCCCGAACGAACCTTCTCTCTGATAAAATGAATGTACACCTCTATGTGTTTAGTCCTCTCATGAAGAATAGAATCTGAAGCAAGCATGATGGCTGACTTATTATCACAAAACAAGTCTGAGGGCTGTTTTTCATTTACCCCTAGTTCCTCCAAGAAAGATCGAAGCCAGAGAATCTCACAAGTACCCTGAGCCATGGCACGATACTCAGCCTCTGCTAAAGATCTCGAAACTACAGGTTGTTTCTTACTTTTCCAGGATTTAAGATGATCTCCATAGAAAGTACAACAGCCAGATGTGGAACGTGTTACAGTCTTGGACCCAGCATAGTTTGCATCACTGAAACAGGATAGCCCAACCTGTTTGCTAGAAGAATAGAATAATCCAAGTCCTGGATAGAACTTAAGATATCGAAGAATATGATATACCGCATCCATATGAGTTGTACGAGAAGCATGCATAAACTGACTCTTAACACTAACAGCAAAGGCCAAATCAGGATGGGTGTTGGTAGGATAAATCAATCTTCCTACCAAGCGTTGATACTGTGAGGGATCAAAAAGGAGATCTCCAGACTCAGCTGAGATCTTCATATTAGGATCCATAGGAGTGGAAGCAGGTTTACACCTAAGCATACCCGTGTCTCGAAGAAGATCCAAGACATACTTCCTTTGCGATAAAGAGATACCCTGCTTAGATCTAGCAACCTCAATTCCCAAGAAATATTTGAGTTGCCCAAGGTCTTTCACATCAAAAGCTTTAGCCAATTGAAGCTTTACATGAGCAATCCAAGAGATGTCATTCCCAGCAATGATGATATCATCACATAGACAGGAAGAATGATACATCAACGAGTAGATGAACGGTGGATAAAATATGTATGTTCAGAATGGTATCTAATAAACTCCATGGATAAAATTACATCGCTGAAGCGACTGAACTAAGCTCAAGGAGATTGTTGTAATCAATACAAAGACTTCCGCAATCGACAGACCTTTCCAGCATTCTCCCCCTCAACCCGAAAACCAGATGGAGGATCCATGTAAATAGTCTCAAGAAGATCACCATTAAGGAAAGCATTCTTCACATAAAGCTGATGAAGAGGCCAATTGTGAGAGGCAGCCAAGGAGACAAGCAAATGGAGACAAGTAAACGAACTTAAGTCAATTTAGCTACTGGAGCGAAAGTATCATTAAAGTCTTTACCAGGAATCTGAGTAAACCCTTTGGCCACCAAACGGGTCTTATACCGGTCAAATGAGCTATCAACTAGATATTTGACACTGAATACCTATTTCTAATCAACAGTCTTTTCACCAGGAGGGAGAGATATAATCTCCCATGTTCTCTTCTGCTGCAAAACATGGATTTCAAGCTTTATAGCAAACATCTTCATGATCAGTACTACAAGCGAATCCAAATCGAGTAGGGGGTTTGCGGTCCTGAGTGGGATATTGAGATTTAGGAACATGGTCAGGGAAATGTAAATGAGAGAGATGAGATGTACTTAAACTTGAATTTGAGAAGGATGAAGGTAGTGGAGGCAAAGCACGAGGGCGGCGAGAATAGACATGCGAAGGGAGTGAGGAAACCACAATATAAGACTCTTCTTGAAAAATAGGAAGAGGACGAGCAAGAGGAGAAGCCTATTGATCGAGAGTAAAAGTTTCCTGCAAGATAGTGTTAGAACCATAAAAGGGGTATGCTCATGAAAGGTGACATCAAGAGAGTGATACATGTGTTTGTGTACTGGATCATAACACCGGTAACGTTTTGACATGGAAGAGTATCCTAAAAAGATAAATTTAGTGGCCTGTCATCAAGTTTTGTACAAGAAGGGCTACGATTCTGAGCAAATCATGTGCATCCAAACTCCCGAGGCATGATGGAAAAAAAAGTAATATTAGGCTGAAGCACTTGTAAGGGGACCTTACCATTTAAGACTCTACTAGGGGTACGATTAATGGGAAAAGTAGTTGTAAGAACCGCCATGTGCCAGTATGACTTTGGCACATTCATACCACTTAAAAGACATCGAACAACTGACTTCCCTACTCACCTAACAAACATATATATGACCAGAAGTACATTAGTTGGTGGTTTTTGCGCTCTGCCACACCATTCTGTTTAGGGGTATATGGACAACTAAGTTGATGAAGAATACACTGTTGGTTAAGTTGAGACTGAACTCATTGGAAACATATTCACGACCATTGTCAGACCTAATATTCCTAACAACAGTTTTATATTAAGTTTTGATCATTTGGAGGAATTAAGTGAACAAGGGAAAAACTTAAGATTTATTTTTAAGTAAATATACCCATGTGCAGCGGGAATAACCATCAATGAATGTGATATAATAACAACTATGCCCCGAAAAAGCAATAACAGGAGAAGGACCCACACATTAGAATGTATGATATCAAGCATACTAGGTGCACGATGCATATAAGAAATATATGTTTAGAAAGCTCACAAATCTCACATTGAAACTTATTATCCTTTCAACCCCTTATTATTAATAAAGGAAAAAATAGACATAAAATCTGAAAGTTTACATGCTAAGGCGAGCATGCCATAAACCTAAAGTTTGAAAAGAAAAATTAGCTAGAAACTGGAAGAACAGAGGCTTGAAGGTTTGAAGCAAGTGGAGGAGGTGTCGGTGGAGGATTCCTAAAGTAGTAGAGGCCATCATGGTCATATCCCCTGCCAAAATTCTCTTCGAATACATGTCTTGTAACACACAGTAATGAGGAAAGAAAATCACTGCACAGTTTAGTGATTTGGCAAGTTTGCTAATAGATAGAAGATTAAATGCAAAGTTGGCAACATGAAGAACATATGGCAAAATAATGTTAGGGGATAGATGAACATCTTTTTTTCTTTTTTGGTGATAAATAAGCAATTCATTAAAAGCATTAAAAAGGGGAACGCGTCCCTACAAGACCACAAAATCCTGGGTACCCTAAGGCCTCAGGGAAGCCAAAAACTCAACAGAAGATTTCATAACAGTGACTGAAGATTCCCCTCCTTCAAAGGATCTTCTATTCTGCTCCCTCCATAGACACCACCAAAGACACAGTGGCACCATCCTCCAAAACCCTCGAGCCTGTGCTCCCACCTGACCGTCCAAGTAAAGAAATCCACTTTCAATGGCGCCTTAGTTCGCCACACTGCCTTCCAAGGGAATACCACCTTAGCTGGGTCCAAAAGGCATCCGAAAAAAGATCTCACACTAAACATTCCACTAGAAGAAGGAATCCAAACAAGAGAATTCCTACCTCCTCCACGGATCACCTGGCTATACAACAACTTTAAAAAACCAAAAACATCATCCATCTCCCATTTCTGAAATGATCGCTGAAAAAGCACGTTCCAAACCGGTCTCTCGCTATCAAGGGGATGGCAATTAGCCACCGAGGCATGCCTATTAGCCGCAATCCTAAAAAGTCTAGGGAAAGAACATGCTAAAATGCGATCTTTACACCACACATCCTCCCAAAACTGAATCTCCATACCATCATGAACTCTGAATCTGATATGCTTAGAAAACTCATTCCATCCTTTCTGAATAGCTTTCCAAACACCGACACCTCCAGGAATAGACACCACTGCAGAGCATCGCCCCCCCTCTCCTCCCCAAAGCGACACAAGATAACCCTCCTTCACAATCTATCCCGCTCAATACCAAACCTCCACAACCACTTACCTAACAGTGCCATGTTAAAAGGTAGTAGTCACTTAATCCCAATTCCTACGAATTTAACAAGCTTACACACTTGCTCCCAACGAACCAGATGATACAAGTAGTAACCGAGGACGAAATCTGGAAAAGGGATAAAAAATATGTAGGAATGCTCGACATAGTGCTTTTCAACAAGGTAACCCTCCCACCTTTTGATAAATATTGCTTCTTCCACCCCGCAAGCCTTCTCTTTTCCCTCTCTACCACCGGATCCCAAGCACCTACAATCCTCGAAGAAACCCCTAGAGGCAAACCCAATTAACAGATCGGAAAAGACTAACTCCACAACCAAGAATAGAAGCTAATTCCTCAATCTCCAGAACCTCCCCCACTGGGAGACACCTCAGCCTCACAAAAAACAAGGGTATCATCCGCAAATGAAATGTGGGAAATCTCCAACTCATGCATATTATCCCTTACCACCCTAAAATCCCTAATGAAGCCCACCTCCACAGCCCTCCCCATGAATGTACTAAGCCCTTCCAACACAATGATGAACATAAGTGTGGACAATGGATCTCCCTGACACAAACCTCGTGAGCAACCGAAGAAACCAGTCAGAACCCATTCACTAACACCGAGAATCTCGCTGAAAAAATACAGAACTCAATCCATTTCCTCCATTTATCCCCAAAACTCATCCTTGCCATTAGATATGGCAAGAAACTGCAACTAACATGATCATAAGCTTTCTCCACATCCAACTTACACAAAACCCTTGGAACCCCACTCCTTAATCTATAATCCACACACTCCTTAGCAATTAAGGCAAAATCCAAAATCTGACGCCCTTCTATGAAAGCATTATGAGATTCCGAAATAACCTCATCCAAGTCCACCCTCAATCTCAAAGAAAGAACTTTGGCTATTAGTTTATAAATGCTTCCCAACAAACTAATAGGTTTAAAGTCCTTCACATCTACAAGTCCACCCTTCTTCGAAATGAGGGCTATAAACGATGCATTAAAGGATTTCTCAAATCGCCTTTGAGTATGAAAAGCATGAAAAGTACCCAACACCTTGCCCCTGATCATGGCCAACTCTCCAAAACAAATCTCATAGTGAAACCATCCGGACCCGGATCTTTATCCCCATTACAATTTCTCAATGCCTTCAGCACTTACTCCTCAGAAAACGAAATTTCCAGACCCTCCCTGTTTGCCTCAGAGATCCTATCAAAATTAAGTGCATCCAAACGGGGTCTCGTAGAAATAGGCTCCGGAATAGAATCGGGCAATCCCCTTGCAAACATCGTCCTCCCAACTCAGGACATCCCCATCCATGGTGAGTCTCCATATGTGATTGCCCCTCCTATTAGCATTAGCCAACCTATGGAAGAACATAGTGTTCCTGTCCCCCTCCTTAAGCCATAATGTTTTGGACTTCTGTGTCCACGAAATCTCCTCCGACACAGCAATCTCATCCTGGCATGTCGCTCTCCTGCTTCTCTAAGTATCATCAATGCCACCCATGCCTTCTCGGCGATCAATCTCTGCAATCGCCGCCAAAGCCCTACTCTTCCGCCATTCGAGATTCCCGAAAACCTTTTTATTCCACCTTTTCATCTCCTTCAACACCCCAAGCTTTCTAGCAAGAATATAGCTCGGATTCCCAGACACTATACGACCTTCCCACAAAGACCTCACACACCCCTGGAAATCATTCGCCCTAAGCTACATGTTTTCGAAACGAAAAGGAGTGATTCTAGACCTTAACCCACTGCAGTCCAAAACCAAGGGAATATGATCCAATCTCGGTCTAGCCAAGGCTACCTGAGTCGCATCTGGAAACTTCTCCTCCCAATCTCCTGAGATGAGAAATCTATCCAGACGTGAAAGGGTAGGAGACTCTTTGCCATTAACGCATGTGAAAGAAGCACCCTCCAAAGGCAAATCATGAAGATGATGACCATCAATGAATTCTGAAAACTGTACCATAGCCTGAGTCCATCTTCTTCCTGTCGATCTCTCCAAAGGGGATCTAACTACATTAAAATCACCCCCCACACACCATGGAAGACACCATTGTGCCTTAACAGCTCCCAACTCCTCCCAGAGAAGATGCCTCTCCCCATCATCCACTGACCATAAACACCCGAGAACACCCAATGGAACCCATCGTCTTCCATAGTAAAACTGCAAGAAATGGAGAATCTCCCTCGCCACACATCCGCTTTTGACACCCATCTTTTATCCCACATCACCAAATACCTCAAGATGTCCCAACAACATTCAACGCCTCCCATTCAATAAACCTCCCACCCCACAAACTCCTAACCACCCTATCCGAAATGGACACCATCTTCGTCTCCTGTAAACATACCACATGAACACCCCACTTCCTCATTGCCAATTTGACCACCTTTCTTTTGTCCGAATCATTATGCCCTCGAACATTCCACGAAATAATGTGGCACTTCATTATAAACCAATAGATGACCCCTCCCCTCTCCTTCTCCCACTTCCTCTCTCATTGCTGCTCTCCCACCCCGTCCCATTATTCCCCTCATAATTAATATCAGAAATCAGGCCTCGGATCTCCCTTCCCCCTCTCCACAGGGATAGCCTCTTCTTCTTTCTAACTGTTCTGTTCAAACTCCCAACATCCTCCACATTCTTTCCCTCCATAATTGAATGCATCACCAAACGAGCCTTCTCCTCATCTGGCTGAAAAGAAAGTCCCAACATATTACTCACAGTCTCAATGTTTTTTCACCCATTCCACCCCCCTGTCAGCACAACCTCATGCAAAGAAATCCTTCCCCTCGTCCGGCCGTAATACACATAACGGTTGTATCTCCAGACTAGTAGTATCCTCCCATGGAACCATCTCCATAGCACTCCTATCATTGCCCCCTCCCCCCAATCTGTCACGACTGTCATCAGCCGAAACCTCGATCCCGTTGAAAGCCGAAGGTGAACCAAAATCTCCTTCAGAGTCTTCCCCTACTGTTTCTGAGCCAAAATCCAGCAAACGGTTCAATCTCTTCAACCCTTTATACATCTTCAATTCCTTCACCACTGCTGATGCAACCTCCTGACTTAACTGAAACTTTGAGTCTCATGTGAATTTGAAGACTGGACATGTGAGAGATCCAAGCTTTGGAGGCGTGTCGTTTCCTGTCATTACAGGGAGGGAGAGGGTGGGTGGGGTCTAGGGAGGTGAGATCCCCAGCAGGTATGGGTTCTTGGAAGCTGATCTGAAGGGAGTGGGATGAGTTTTCCAAATGCATTTGGTTCAAGTTTCGGGGTGGAAGGAATGTCAGATTTTGGGAGGATAGATGGTGTGGGGACTGGCTTTGGCTCATAGGTTTCCTCGTCTTTTCAGAATTGCTGTGAATCGTTAGGTTGTGGTCGCTGATTGTTATTGTCTCGATAATGGGAGGGTGACCTAGGATGTGCAGTTTCGTAGACAATGGGAACTTTGAAGGTTACAGACTTTCTTGCCTTGTTAAATCGAAAAGTGATGGTTGGGGTGCGCATAGATGAGATGGTGTTGGTGGACTCGAGAGGAGTGTTTGAGGTTGGGTCTTTCTACGAAAGTATGGAGGAGATTCCTGGCCCTTCTTTCCCTTGGAAAGCTATTTGGAGGACAAAATCTCCCTTGAAGGTGGCTTTCTTCTCATGGAGTGCTGCCCTAGTTAACATCCTTACTCTGGATAACTTGAGAAGGAGAACGCCGTTTTACGGTTAATTGGTGCTACATGTGCAAGATGTCGAGCGAATCTGTGAATCACCTTCTTCTCAATTGCTCGGTGGCTAGGGATGTTTGGTCTGTGTTTTTGGCTGCTTTTGGCCTTTCCAGAAACCACAATTGATACGTTAGAGAGTTGGAATGGGTGCATAGTGGAGAGCGTTATCAGAGACACTTGGAGGGCCATTGAATATGAGAGCTTTCGAGGGACAAGAAACTCCCATTTGGTCTCTCAAATACAATATTTTATCTTCTTTGTTCTTTTTGGTTCATGGCCGGGATTGTGTTTCCTTGGACCTCCTTTTGGATTTTGTGGATAGCTTAAAGTTATAGTTTCGTCGTGCTCGACGTCTGTTGTTTTTGGGAGCACTTCCCTTTTGAGTGTTTTTATGAAATCTTACTTAACCACAAGGAGTTTGGGGACATTTGGTTTCCTAGTTCTGATAGGGGGGTGCCAGAGTGATTTTTACCGAAGTTTCATCTAATGGTGATTATTCAAAACCTCGAGGGGAGGTGAGGGTAATTCACCAAACCTTTTAGTATCTTGCATGGGTGGATTCTCTATTTTTATTATATCTTATCTAAATTCTAGCACATATTAATTGAAAATTTTGTTACTGTACTAGCAGGAGTTTAAACTATTTTTATCTTTCATGTTCAGTGTGCTTCTGCGGTTGATAGTTTGGCTTCTTTCTATTTCAACAATATTACTATGGGGGAGGCACCAACATCACAGGCTGCGATTAAACTTGCTCAACATATTACAGAGTGCCCCAGTTTGTTTCCAGAAGTAAGTTATGGATTCTCATTCTTATAATACATATTTTGGTTATCATTAGTTCTCTTTATTCAATTGAAGGCCACCTGTGTTTCTTTTGTTGATTAATGAGTGTAATTACTATTTTGGTTCTTATCAAAAGAATATCAAAATAACTATTACTGTATCAAAAGACTGTCAAAATAACTATTACTGTGGGTTTGACATGTTATAAAATCCTTTTTCACTCTTCTGCAATAAGTTCTGTTGAGAAATGTGTTGCCAAGATGGATTTTACAACCTAGAAGGGTAGGTCCAATTTAAATGTCTGTTTAAAATTTCCGTAGTGTATATTCAGTTTCTTTTGGCTAGTCACAATAAATCTACTAATTTAATAATAGACAATAAATCCATCACTCAAACAATCAAACCAGCTAGTCCAATTTAAATGTCTGTTTAAAATTTCCGTAGTGTAGATTCAGTTTCTTTTGGCCAGTCACAATAAATCTACTAATTTAGTAGTAGGCAATAAATCCATCACTCACACAATCAAACCAGCTAGGCACAAGTGTTTACGCTAAAACCATCAATGAAGAAACATCATGGGAACTTGCATAGGCTAAATTGTCACACCCCCAAGTTGAGATCAAGAGTAGCTTGACCTTTGACAGTTTGACTTGATACAATAAACATTCAAACCAGCTTAATAATATTTGGTATTTACATGCTTAAATTCTTAAATTCCTCAAACGTATCTTTAAATTATATCAATCATAAATCCCATGTTAATAGAAAATAAACCAACTGATATCTATAAACTAAATAAAATCCAAGTGCGAAATATTCCACTACATAAAGTTACTCTGAAATGAAATAAAAGAACTACATAAGAACTATAAAGCCTATATTTAACTAATAAACTGCCTTGACAATGCCACTAATCCACCAATATCTCAAGTACCTGAAATTTGGGGAAATAGGGGGTGAGCTTCAAAAGCTCAGGAAGCAATTTTTTAACTAATAGACAATAACCACCATATCCTAATAATTAATACAATTATAGTAAAGTATTATTGTTAAACATTATTATTATGACAAAAATGAAACGGAAAAAGATTACATGCGATTATTATTGTTAGCCCCTTGAGTTATTTTATTTTATTTTTTTATTTATTGTATTTTGCACCTTAAACTATCACGATTTTTGGGTAAGAGTTCCTGCTCTCACTGTGTCGTTGAAACTGAAATGGAAAAAGATCACATGCAACTCATGTCAACTTGAAAAAAAATTAAATGACAAAAATGACCTTATGATTCCTTGTGACTGTTAGACCCTACTTGATAGAAATCAGGTACAAAAACCTGGATGGAGCCGTTGTAAACCCTAATCCCCAAGTCAATTTCCCCCACCCAATTCTTCAATCTGCATTGTGAAGGAAATGAGACTCCACAAAGCTGTTGCAGGTTGGCTGGTTTCCAGTTCCTCTGGACAGAACGGCGAGAGGATGATGGGGTTGCTTCTTGGGTCTTCTGTATCTTCGGATTGTGATGGGTCAGGGGAATTAGCTGCTGATCATGATGAGTGGCGGTTGACTGTGTTGTTGGAGTGCCCTCTAGACATTCTGCTGTGGGAAGAAGGGGAGGCCAACACATTGGGTTTGATGATCCGCGTTGGCTGTTGTTTTTCCTGGAGAGTAGAGGGGGGAGACGCTTGTGTAAGTCAATAATGATCAAGGGGAGAAGTGGGTAAGGGAGAATTTTGATGCTACAAGCGATCAATTGGGAATGACATTTGCAGGGAATGATGAGCAAGGCCTGATGATTCTTCATTCCATGGAAGAGGGATGAAACGGGGGTGAGAAGAAGAAAGTTCCCCTCGTGGAAAGGGAAGAGGGAAGTCCGAAATCTCATTTCCTATGTAAACTACAAAGGGAAGGAAGGGGTGGTGAGGGGGAGAATGGGGGAGAGGGAGTGGAAAGGGGGTGGGGAATGATCCGGATAAGAGGAAGGTGGTGAAGTTGGCAATTGGGAAGTGGGGTGCTCATGTGGTTTGTTTGCTGGAGACGAAATTGGACTTCACCTCGGATAGGGTGGTTAGGAGTATCCTAGTGATGTGGGATAGAAGGTGGGTGTCCAGGGTGGATGTTTGGAGAGGGAGGTTCTTGTTGTCTTGTGCATTTGTTATTGAGGCTGATGGCAACCGGTGGGCATTTTCCTGTGTGTATGGTCTGGTGGAGGATTGGGAGATGCATATGGTATGGGAGGTGCTTAGTTTTGTTTGAGGGCGTTGGTCTCTTTTGTGGTGTGTGGGCGGGAATTTCAACGTGGTTAGATCCTTGTTGGAGAGATCTACATGAGGGAGGTGGACTATAGCCTTGGAGCAGTTCTTATTGATGATCATCAGTTGCACTTGTCAATCTACAATACTTGTCAAAAAAAAAAATTGATGATCATCAGTTGGTTGATTTGGCTTTGGAGGGTGCAACTTGTACCTGGTCTAGTAGCAGGGAGTTTCCTACCCTTTCTTGGTTAGATTCCTCCTCTCTAGAGATTGGGAGGAGAAGTTCCCAGATGTGGTTCAGGAGGCATTTGCTAGACCCAGCTCTGATCATATTCCTATGTGTTGTACAGTATTATATGAGTTGTCTCACGTGTACAGTTAGTATTGTATGAGTTATCACCTATCCCTCATTGCGATATATAGAATTACCATGTATAGGGTTTTCTTATTCTCCACTCACCTACTCCCGTAGCTTCTCTTAAATAAACACCATTGTATTATTGTATTACTAACTCAATGGCATATAAGTTTTCATATATTCTTGTTCTCTCTCTCTCTCTCTCTCTCTCTCTCTCTCAACATGGTATCAGAGTGAAAATTGATCCCTCTTTAAATTTTTTTTTTAGTCTTATTCAGACTCCGATCTTGATTCCATCTTGGCTTTCTCTCAATTTCTTCTTGGCAATCTCTCCTTAGTGATCTCAATTATCGTATCAGCAATCTCTCTTGGATCCCTCCTCAGCTCTCTCCTCGATAATTTCTCTTAGGTTCATCTCGGCTAGATCTTGGTTCTCTTATCTCGGTTTCCTCTCGCTACTATATCTCATTTGTTCGGCAGCGCTTGTGATGGATACTAAGGAATCCCATCTTCTTGGGTTAATCACAAGCACCAAACTGGTAAAGCGTGAGCGTGCAAATCAGCCCTCCTCTAGCGCTACTATCGTTACTTCAGGTAATATGTGTCTTTATGCTTCATCTTCCGCATCTTGGATCATTAATTCAGGGGCATCCGATCGCATGACATGCAACTCATCTCTTCTTTCTGATATTTCTCATGTTTTCTCACCATCGGTTGTTACTATAGCAAATGGTGCCAAATCACCTGTTCATGGAATTGGTACATTCCACACTTCGGGTCTCACTTTTTCATCAGTTTTGTATATCCCTCAATTTTCATTCAATTTATTGTCGGTGCGCAAAATCATATCAGATTTAAATTGCTCAGTTGCTTTTTCTCCTTCCCGTTGTGTCTTTTAGGATCTCAAGACGAAGAAGACGATTGGTGGAGGGTTTGAGAAGGATGGTCTTTACTACTTCCAACCAACTACTGTTCCGACAGCTCTACATTCTACCTCTTCTTCAGCTTACCAGTGGCATTGCCGCCTTGGACATCCGTCTTCAAATAGCCTTGGAGCCTTGGTCCCTTCTTTAGTTGATTTTTCTTAGTTTAATTGTACTACTTGCGAACTTAGTAAACATCGTCGGGCTACTTTTAAGTCTCGTTTTGATAAAATTTTAAAACCGTTTGAGCTAGTACATTCGGATGTTTGGGGACCAAGCTCTCGTATTACTGGTTTATTTGGTGCTCATTATTTTGTGTCATTTATTGATGATTATTCACGTTTAACTTGGGTTTATATTCTTAAAGATAGATCTCAAGTAT
>JAOTQH010128852.1:0-15626 GCA_025631255.1 Cornus kousa | reverse complement strand
TATATATATAGATAAATTTCTATAAAAAATAAATAAAAATAAAAAATCTCAACCCGTAAACTGTTTTAAATCGTCCGAAAATATTCTAGAGTTGGCCCAACCCAATCCGGACGGATTAGGGTTGGATTGGGTTGGGATTGGGTTGGGATTGGGCTAGGTTGGGCCAGCCCTATTTGCAGCCCTAATCAGCACCTTGACCGGCAGTGCATCCCTATTTGCAACCCTAATCAGCACCGTCACCGGCAGTGCATCTGGGCTCTCAACTAAGAGTGAAATTACCAATTTACACACCACACCGCTGAATAGTGAATAGTAAGAACTAACACTAGTAACAACAAAAACAAGGAAAGGCAATGTAAAAACTCTGAAGTATAACCGATTTTGATAGTAGTTTGTGAAGAAAAAGTTAAGCCAGTTACTTTTCATAGGAGAGAGTAGAAAGTAAAAGTGTCATTACTCAATATTGGATTTTACCAAATTGGGCTATTGGTGGAAGATAGAGACTAGGGACAAACTTAATATTATTTTGCACAAAGTGGCTCCTCTGCATCAAATTTGCATCTCGCACCACGTTCGTTCTTTAGACTTATTCAATTTAAGATCTATGTGTGCGCCCTGACCCATTGAATCTTGTCCATTTTTTAGATTTGATACTCCAACTGTGGAGCAATGGGATGTGCCATCAATCTGGAATTCCAGAGTTAGAAAATTAATGGAGCCTAAACAAAGTCATTGTTCGAATGGAGGCTATTGAACGTTCTATTGAGCTAAACAAGGTGTTTCATTTTGATTTCCGTTCTCCGTACAGAAACATTAGTTGAAGATCATGGACTGAGATTATTGCAGCACTTCATAGAAGTAAAGCCAAGTATAGTGTTCTTACAACCATGTTTGATTGAGTTTGGGCTTACAAAGGGAGAGTAAACACCTCCGCCTAATAGCTTATACTTTTGAATTAGATGGTAGCACTTGTGATTGTGGTATCGAAGCAGGTCCGATCCCATATATGGTATCCGGGACCCTCATTGGGATACCAGGGTCGAGGGGGGGGCTTTGGGCCCAAGGTGGTTTGACATGCAACAAAGAAGTCACAAACTCATTAAGATTTAAGACCCTTTCAATTTTCTGTTCAACTGAGAATAAATGAGCTGAAGCATCTGATATCATATAAAAGTATTTCATATAACTTGATCTTTACAAATTCCACTATTTTACAACAGCATATCTGTGTATATATATCTCTCTTCACTCTTCACATGGCAGGTTAAACAATTTGAAATCTATATGTACTTCCAAAATTTGCCTCCAACAGTTTACAAAGACAAACAGCCGGACTAGAGCCATCTCTATATGAATTTTCATTTCATGCAGGTGCTCCAGTAAAATTTTCTTGCTCTTTTCATAAAAACACACACACACACACACACACACACACACACACACACACGCACGCACACAACTTGCAGGTAAGCTCAGAATATAAAATGGAATAGAGGAGATCTCCTGCATTTTTTCTAATTAATCAAGAGTCTCGGTATATTGGCTGTGGAGTCCACTTGAGATGACACCGCAGGCTTCCTGATTTAGTTTCGTCTAGGACGAAGGTGTCTGTAACTTCCCCTTCTAATATAACCCTAGTGAGTGTCATGATGCATTTTCCCATCTTATCCTGGAATATTCAACTGGCATAAGTACTTGTACAATTCAACTCAACAGTATTGCAGTAATCAGTATAATTCAAAACACAAATTTTTCGTAGTTGTGAGTGAAACAATAAGGGAAATGTTTGACGTCCTAAGGAGTTGGCTCTGTTATGATTTACATAATATTTGATTGTAGAAACTATTGCTGAGAAAGTAAAAGATCGACTGAAACCCCAATACTGATCCAATACCATCAGTTAGAATTACAGCTTCAACAATGGCCATTTTAGTCTCATATGATACTGAATTGCAGTCTAAAACAAAATAATCAGTTTTATAATTCTTATTCTTTTATTCTTTTTTTTTTTTTAAACCCATAGTTCTCGTATCTTTTTTCCGCACGTTATTCCAATTCTAGCCTAAACTAATTAAGTCAAATACTTAATGCCTTCAAGGATAAAATTTTAGCAAATTTTAGCAATTCAGATAGGAGGTGGTGAGTCTGGTGACCTACTTTGTGGTGTACAGCACTTGCCAGCTTCAATCATAAGCCGTTTTACTGAATTTTGAAGTCAAACTTCTCCAGCTCGAGAATTTTTATATTACTTGAAGAATGAAGAACATTAAGACTAATCCTAGCAGAAGGTTACCTTGCCAAAAGTGTCATGATCCCAGACTTCCAGCATTAGCAAATCATGTAATGCATCCTCAACAACAAAATCAAATGTTTGATTCCAAACTGGATTCAAGCTGTTATTTACGACCTGAGAATGATGAAAAGAATTAACAGTCAAATCCCAATAATCTGAGCAGTGTGCAACAGTTGCCTACTTAAAATAACTAAAACTTTTAAGATGTGAAGGAAGGGAAGGACACCGGGGTTGGGGGGGTTGGACTGTTAAGGTGCTTATAATCACCAAGGAGAGTTAGTAGCTCCCAAAAGACACATGGTTATACAATAAGTGAATTCGGTTATTTTATAAGAAACTGAGGGTTACTTTTCCATCTCTTACTGTTTCCAAAAGCCAAAAGAGCGTGTGTTAATGAAAAAAAATCTAAACAAAGAAGCAATTTTCTTTACCATCTCTCTTACTATTTCCAAAAGCCAAAAGAGTGTTATTGAGGAAAATTGGAATCTTACCCTTGTCTTGTTTTTCTGTCCAGATTTCTTCAATATAAGTGAAACATAGGGATCGGACTTTCCCATCAGATCTACATTCGTCAAGTCTTCGGCACATATTATTGTCACAGAAAGAACTCCTCTTACAAAGACATCCTTTTTCTTTAGTGTGGAAGATTTTGATATTTCAGCAGTGTCTGTTCCATCATTTTTGAGGGCCTTCTCCAATGAAGTCAAAGAGTAGTCTGGGTTAAAAGGGTTTGAAAACCCACTCTCCGTGCCAAAAGGATAATACAAAACCTCCAAGTGCACCTAAAAATCACAAAAAGATGCATCAAATAATGGAAACTGCACCTCATGTAATGACCTAGGCAATGTAAGTATTTCTATAAAGTTTTAAGCTAAACAGTTCAGCAGATGGATATATACACAATAAATTTATAATGATCTCTCTCTCCTGACATGCACGTGCACACCAACAGAAGCAGCAGGATTTTTTGTGTTTTGGAAAAAACAAGAAAAGAAAAAAGATTGTGAACATTTCAGTGACAACTAATGATGTTAAAGGCAACCAGTGATGGTTTTAGCTAGGTATCTATTAATTATTGTTTTGCTATTATAGCCCTATTAGTCTAAATATTATAGTAGATTAAGTTGAGTATCCATATTTTAATGGTGGCTAACCAATAAATGCATGATACAAAGTAATTAAAATTTATCCTTTAACAAAGTAGTACATAAGAGATGGTCATGATATCTAAACATGTGATGATGAATAGAAATATTTCGGTGACCAATAGCTTGAAAAACAGCTGATATAACCTGGTCATCAAAACAAATGTTTCAGACATACCGTGGATAAATAAGGTATACTGATTTATTCTAATTAATTATATAATACAATAGAGAAACCTTGAGCATTTCTTTCTAAAAAGAGAGCTGCAAGTATTATAAAATATGGTGGGATCATGATATAGTGGCTAGGGTAAAAAATATTAATAAAACGTTAATGAAGCTTCTTGAACAATTGCATCTAAAAGGGAGGTTGGTTACAATTAAATTCTTATTGTTGGTTAAAAAAAAAAAAAAAACTCAATAATCATAGGTGATGCAGTAATTATCTTGTTAGTTTAAAAGGCAATTAATAAGGGGCCTCAACCTTTGTTACTTTAGCCACTTTTTTTTTTGTGATATAATCAGACTTAGTTACATATGACTTGATTTGGATGCCTGGGTCTTTTACTTTGGCTTTTGAGATAATTTGGCATCTCTTTTTTTTTTTTTTTTTCAACCCTATATGGATATTGTATTCAATATCTTTTAGAAAGAGATGAAGATAAAAGATTCAGTTGGCATTCTCACCTGACCCCTATTTTTATTATCCCTCTGGACGTCCAAATTCTTAAGCAGTTTCAGCCACACATCCTTCACCTGACCAGGTTCAATCTCCTTCAGTGGCAGTTGAGCAACACCAATGAATTCAGATGCTTGAACCCCTTCATCATCAAAAACTCTTACTGTCAAGTTTTGAGTAGATAAGTCTTCAACTATGAACTCGAAGTGTTCATTCCAAATTGGATTCAGGTCATTGTCCTGAAGAATTAATGCGGAGTTATATTCAATTCAATAGGGAAAATAAAATATATACATATATATATATATATATATTATAAAAAAAAAAAAAAAAAACCCAATGATTGAGAAATAAGATAAGTCTTCTTACAATTACTTTGCTGGTTTTCATTTTGTCAGGCAATGGCCGTATAAATAACACAGCATAAGGATCAGATTTTCCAATGATGTCTTTATTTGTTAATTCCTTTGCTTGTATAAGCTTCACCTCTAATATCCCTTCAGGCTTTAGTTCTAGGTCACTGAAACACAAATTCACAGATGAGAGGAACTTGCATTTTCCAAATAAAAGAGAAATAGATGTGCTTGTTATTTGAACATTTGAGAGTGAAAACATCAAGGATACTTTCAAAAGATAAAGTGGCATCTTGTTTCGACTCTTATGAGGCTTCAAGTGGATTAATAGTAAACAAATAAGGAATATGAGGCCATTCCAGGTTCAGACCAAAGGATCACTGGTGCCACAGATTGTCTCACTTGGTCCCCATAGCGAGGTTTGGTTCAATGACTTTGGTTGGCATGCTTGGGCTGCTGGTTACATGAGATTATGCTAAAATGAAATATTATAAGTACTTAATCGAGGTGGGTAAATTTGGAAGTTTTAGGGTGGACATGATCTTACATGAAATGCAATCCAGTGGAAATAAAAGAAAAAACTAAGCTCCGTCATTAAGATTATACACAAACAAACAGATGTAAATGCATAGTGTACAACATATGCATATTATCATTAAACCAGACACCTGAAGTCCAACATTGCATACAATCTGAGGTAGGGAACAAACCAGGTAGCTTTGACTTGGATCGGGTCATCTTAGCCAATATTGTAGAAAATGGTGATATCATCATGACACCACAGATCAAACCCAGTAAGGAGCTCATTTTGGCAAAAAAATAAATAAATGCATTATAAGTGTTTGTGCACGAATATAGCCATATTGCAGCAATATCTGGTTTCCTTCCTTTCTCACCATCCCTCAATGAGAGAAACAGGAAAAAGAAAAGGAAATACATAGGCTGAGTATATATTGAATCTCTGACCTGATCAGGGGATGCTCAATATAATTTGAGGCCTTAGGCGAAAAATATAAAAGTGACATTTTTAATATGTAATATATTAATATCAACTAATAGTTAATTATGTTTATTTAAAAATCGGATTCTCGCTTATTGAGATGCAAAGTTACTAACTAGATTCTCGTATTCAAGTTTTGCTAAATTTTTTTTTCCAATATATAATATGACCAGTCCAATAGATATATACTCAATAATTAATACATTGAAAAACTAAAGGATAAAAAACAAGCCTATTAATTTGGTGGGAGACAAATATTGAAAACAGTAGCATACCTATAATCCCCTGGTAATATGGGTATAATTTGCCGAACTGGCCATGTAATAGAATCTTCAATAGCATTTTGTATTGTTTCCTATGCAAAGGAAAATGATAGTTTCATCAAACCAATGACTCTAATAAACAAAGAACTGGTAAAAAATGCAAATAGAAAATAGAAAAATCCAATCACTGTAACATACATAAATGTCTGGTCATATAACAATTGCTGTTACTTTTTTGAAAATTTGACGTATCTTTTATTGGATTGTTGCACTAGTGTCTATTTCCTATAGTCCCTTAACCAAGAGAGAGGCATATATAGGTCAAAGTTTAGAGACTTCTGATGGCTGGAGATGATATTTAAACTCACTTTCTTGCCAGTGGATGAGTCTTAGGAAAGAGACAAAGAGAGAAAATGAATACTTGATGACAAGTTTGGATCGGGGCATATTTAAGCCTTAGACGTTAAGGGGAGGATATCATTCTGTTTCTTTGTGGGAAACCAAACTTGTGGAATCATATGGGCACAGTTCCTGAATACTCTTTCATTAAAAGTTGTCACATCCTTCAGCTTTTGCCAAAAGAGTTAAATATTTGAGGTTTGTTTTATGTATGGATAATCTCACCAACATAGCAAAGTCTAATTATAATATTGAAATTTGTTTCAGTTAAATAGATACAAATCATCAAATTTGAACTTTAGTTGGAAAATGGATGATCAAAATTTGAATATTAAGAATTTGGATATGGGGTCATTCCAAAATCATAAAACTTGGATTTAGAATATAGAAATGAGTATTGTTGAAATACTTTAATGCCATAATTATAAAAAATAAAAATAACAAGTGCTAAGAAACACATTTGAACTCATCTAAGCTTTTATAAGCAAGAATATTTGTCAAACAGTATGGGAAGATATGGGATGGTTTTCTCTCATTTGGTTTCAAAATGCAGCGAAACAATTAGCATTAGGGACCTATTCTCGAAATGTGTCATTCCACTAATTCTGCATCTTCGCAATTTTCTTTATTTTGCATCACCACATATACCCCAGTGATGATCCTATTTTCAAATTCAACAATCACTGTTTTTTGTTCAGGAAGTTCATCATCTTTCAGGAAAACTGATATGGATGAGCTAATCCAGTACTGAAGAGGATAAATTTTATGAACATTGTCATACATGCAGCACAGGGAATTAGCATTGACAATTTTTACTTGGATATACAAGCTGAAAGGATTTCAAACATTTTGAAGTTCGTGTGATTCACTTGAGAAACCAAATCTATGCAATATGTTTTTGACATTTTTGGTCAAATGTACAAGTGGAACTTAACATTCATTACCCTAAAAGTATCTAATCACATTAAATGGTAACAATTCAGGTGTATATGCATGTGAGAGAAATTTAGAAAATAAATGATAGAAAATATAAAATTCTCAAACCTCAATAGCATCAGATATTCCAGGAATTGATGATATATCGCCACCAACTACTTTAAGAGTAAAATCCAGCTTTTTCTGTGGGAAGAAATATGAGGAAATTTGTAATGTTAAATCAAGTTGGTAATATTTATTTACAGATTTAGATCTTTATTCCTTACGAATATATATCATGTAGAAGCATACAATTACATATGTGTCTCTTATAGTATACTTTCATATAAATGGGCAAACAAATCTTTAATCTTTTCATAAACATAGGTATGCTATGTGACATGCACATAAATGAGAATGCATTAATATATATCCTGCCGTGAAGATTTGTTTGCCCATTATGTTATAATTTTTTTCCATTATGTTTTGATTTGGCCTTAAAAATAATGAGGACCGACCTTTTCCCTCAATGAAAAACAAACAGCTCCAAAACATGGGAACTCGTCAACTAGTGGTTTGAAGATCAGCCTGAAAACCCCAGTAAATCCAACGTTTTTAACCTAGATGCACAATAGACAAACCATCAACAAGGAATAATATCTTATAGTAAAGTAACAATAAGATTAATGATCATCAAAATGATTATTGTTCTCTAAAGTATAAAGCCCAACAAGATTGGTATTTCATAGGAGAAGATTGAATTTGAACTCAGAAATTTTTTCAACTTGAAAATTATACATTATTTGAGATGTACCATAAAATGGAGGAGCTTTAAAAATCAGTCTTGGTCAAGATATAGATCCATCTCGAGGCAAAATCAATCGGTGCTACAAATGAAAACGTGAGAAGGTGCCAACTAGTCAGATGGTAAAGTTTCTAAGCAAATGTACCAGAGAATGAGATTGAATCCCACCTTCATCATGAGGGAGGAGGGTTGAATTATGGGATGGTGGACAAAGGGAAATGAGAAGAGAGATGTTCTTGCTTCTATGTAGATGTAATATTACAAGTAGTTTCTCCTCCTCCTTCCATTTCTAAGGTTGAGGGTTGAGTCCCCCAGTTGGACAAATGGGTGTGTGTGTGACTTACCTACCAAAAAATAAAATGTCTTCTTTGCACATTACACTCTTAGACTACAAATACTTTGTGCACTGTTACATTCTTTGCACATTACACTCTTAGACTTTGTGCATCCATTCCCCTTTATTTATGACACCGGGTTGGGCAAATCAACAAATAAACAAATATATTCAACAAGTAAAAGGATAGAGAGGGATTCAAATCCTCAATAGTTCTTTTTTCAAAACTATTAAGGTTTTCAAGACCGGAGCTATCAACCACTCAGCCATCTCTTTGAAACGCAATTTATTTTTTATTCCTCTGAATTGAACATGGCTATAGGAGTGGATACCACTTTTTGAAGTAAAAAAATAAAAAAGTAAGTCCATTCCCTTGACTCCATGTACGAATAAAGTCATATGAATCAATAGATTCATGGTAAAATCCCTCCGTGATGTATTTTATTACAATTTTTTGGTTGATAAAGTGATCAAAGGGTATATACTTTGTTTGTTGGTAGTTTGGAGGATTAGAAGCATGATTTCGCTTTCCAATTGGGTGTTTGCATTAATTGCTACTTCATCAATATTATTGATTGGCATACCCCTTGTATTTGCTTCTCCTGATGGCTGATCAAGCAACAAAAATGTTGTTTTTTTCCGGTACATCATTATGGATTGGATTATTCTCTCTGTCTTTGTAAAGTCGATCATTATGAGGGTTACAATGAATTTGACTGGGAAGTCCAATAGCAAAAAGAGGGGGATTCATTAGCTCATTATTTAGTATGAATTGGTGAAATGAAAGAATCCATAAATATTATTCAACAGGCTCTGGAAGGAATTCTGGCTATCAGAATTTAGAAAGCCGACGCTTTGATAAAGTAAGGCATCCTGAATGCACATTGTTGCAATTCATGAGATGGAGAGAGAGAGAGAGATGCGAGAGACAGAGAGGTGCAAAATATAGTTTCATATCATAATTCTCCAAGAAGCCCAAAATGAGGCTTTATACAGTACAAGGGTCATCCACCCTAATTTACACAATATTGCTTAATTACACACTAACCCTAACTATTATGGGAAATTACATAATGGCCGAACATCATATATGATATACATTCTAACACACATTAAGTTCTTAAACATGATATTTTCCTTTTTCCTTCTTATTAAGTTATTCATAGGTATATATAATCAATGACATAATAAGGCATATGAAAATTTAATTTATATTGTAAATGAAGAGATTACAAATTCAAACTTCAAGGAAAAGAAGTATCCGAATAGTAATTAGATTAATTTGCCATTAAGCATAAGCATGACTATAGTTGAGATAAGAAAATAAGCTAAAGAAGACCTGTATTGGTAGTCCCACACCAACTTTGGTCTTAACATCAATTACAATATTGGGGTCTCCATCCCACTGCAACTCCATCTCCATGGTGACTTCCCCAGGGTCGCCTTCAATAATGGAAACCCCTAAAAGTCATCAACAACTTTTATGAGCATCAACTGGTTTCTGATAAATGAATAAGACCAGTATGCACGCCCGCGCACACACACACACACACACACACACACACACACACACATGCATATATACTACCCCTACTTTAATATATCAAGATCTTATCTATGTTCACGCTGTAAATTAGCCGAAATGAAAGCTGTAAACACTAAGCAATGAGGTCACTTACTCACAGATATCAATTGATAAAATGGATTATTTGTATTCTGACGTTGCAAGATCGTATGCTTCAAAAATAATTATCACTCAGAAGTCGGTAGATTGCACAATGAACATGATTTTCCACAAAATATTCAGTACTTATCGTTTTCTAATGTTCACCCTTAATGCTCAGTTTTCTCTTAAATGAATCATAGCCAACCTTCCTATTAGAAAGTAATTTTGAAAATATAACCATCTCTAGAAAATTCTGTAATGAGAATATCTTAAATCCAAGAAATATCAAGAATTGGTCCTTTAATATTTCCTAGTTGACCATAATTAAAGGAAATGAATCTATAAAAGGCTTGTACACTAAGCATTTATATGTAGAGTAAGTCTTTAAAAATCATCTATAGAAGAGCCAAAAGGCTAGAATATCCTCTCAAAAAGCAATAAAGCATCTGATTGAAACAGAAAAAGAATAGGCATGTACTCCACTCTCCTCGCTAACAGATATTCAATTTTATAGCCTATTCTCGACATGGTGCAATAATAACTTGTCTATGTAGCATCATAAGAATGGTAAACAAATTTGCAACCTTACGAATTGTTGAAAACCATATTCTTTACATGGAATAGATACTGGATGATATATAATTGCTGGTATACGGATTTAGAAAAACAAACTATTCAGTCCAGATGATTTTACGATGTAATAAGGTATGCTCAAAAGCATGAGCTGATATCACTGTATCATATAGAGTTATAATGATTAGGTCTTGAGATATTGCCAAGACTTAGGCAAGAAAAGGACTCTGGAGCAACTGTTTGCAAAACAAGATTGAGAAAAATCAAGAAATTAACAAGCAGTAATAGTGGTCCTTTGCTTGAAAATAAATGTTTAAATGTGTACTGCAATTGGAGAACATGATTTTACAACTGTTTGCAATTTCAATACTATTGTGGATAGACAAGACTGGATTGTCCATAGCAGAAAATCAGGTTGTAACAGCAAATTTGAAGTCAGTGGAACTTTCTTGTTACACTTTCTGAATTCTTTTCGTTAGGTTGATCTGGTTATGATAAATTACTCGTCATGAATGGTATATCAAGTATGAACTTAATGATAAAGTTGTTCAAAGTTAATAAATTTTCATGAATGGCTATGTTGGATCAATCTTGGCATCTTTAGAATCTTAAATGTCTCTCACATGCCAATTGTGCTAGTCCAGTAGACAACATTGGGCAACCAAACTAACCTGTAAATTGCGGAGCCACATTACCAAGGGTCAAGGTAGAAAACTTTAGAGAAGATAAGATAACTGGTCTATGTTGCTCAAGAATTGGCTCAACAGAAGTTCGTATTAGCTCCGATGCTGCCTGCACCAACAGTTTCGAAAAAATAAAAATAGAAAATCAATAATCACTATCACCGCATCGAATTCAACAAATGATAACCACTAGAGGCAGTGAAAACCTATGAAGCACGGATACTTCTACGAGGTAGCAGTATCCTTTTTGTATCTGTTTCTAAAATGGATACATTTCGGAAACTTGCAGACATATTCATAGTTTGAAAACATTCTTTTTATTAAAAATGCATTAAATACGCCGAAAGAGAACTTTTCTAAGAATAATATCATAGCTTTTTGTTAGGAAAGGCAGAACAATAATTCCAAAAAGAGAGAATAAGAAATCGAGATACAAAGATTGTAAATTTAGTCTACTTTTGTAGACAACGTAACTCTAAACATTTTAAATCCAACAAATGATATCTACCAGAGGTGATGAAAACATAAAATTACCTCATTTACATAGGGCCAGATTTTGTCAAGCTGGAGGTTGAGCCAATTTAACTGCAATTATTCAAAACAAGACACCATCAGACTTATAATCATATAGTGATTGTGAAAATAAAATACACACAAACATACATAAATACAAATATATATATATATATATATATATATATAGAGAGAGAGAGAGAGAGAGAGAGATAAATGCAACTCAACTTCTGAAAGTGGGAAAAGACAACCCATGAAGGGTAGCGGTCAGACGGAAGAATTTTTCTGGAATCTAGAACTGACATCCTCGCGAAAGCAGCAATTGTTGTGGCCTGATAATTAATGGTACAAACTAAATGAAAGATTCAAACAAAAATCAAATAACATGAAATAACAACATCAATTGAGCAATTTAACTAAAAAAAAAAACCATCAATTGAGCAAGAACATACATGAACATACAAATTTTATGAAAGATTGTCATATGCATTATATATGAATACAATGACAACAAAATTAATATAATGGGTATGAAAAGATTTGAATGAAATACCAAATATGAGCGACGTTTATGTCGTATGGACTCTGAATAAGCTAAACCAATCATCAATCCCATACCCAATGCGATACCGAATATGATACCAATAATGAAACCCATCTTATTTTTTCCACAAAAATGTGAATCAACCCAATTGATTACACAACAATCTCAGATTTTTTTTTTCTTTTTTTGTTTTTTTTTGTTTATTTCAGTTTCATAGATGATCAGCTATGGAGACATTGACAGAACGTATTTGAACAGACAGGTTGTTGGGTCACTCAATTTTTTTATTTTTTACTAGTATTTGTATTTTTGAAGAGAGAGAAAGAGAGAGAGGGAGGTAGGGAGGGAGTATCTGAGGAAGAGGAAGGGAAAAAACAGAATTTTGAGTGGAAAGTTATGGTGGGGAATTGTACGGACGTGTGTCTATCTTAATTAAAGCTTAAGATTTGATTAGTTTATTCATCTCTCATCTCTGTGATGTGTTTGAGTTTTGACGAGAAAAAACCAACGGAACAGATTCTATTCCACAAAAATAAAAGAAATACTTAAAAATATAAATAAATAAACACACCTCCTTATTATGGTATCCCTCGTGAGTTCCACATGTGTAATGATACGATGCCGGATATCCAAATCGGTTGTTTGACGACTTCAATACATATTCTCTAACAAAAACTCTTACTCATATTATCACATCTTACAGAAAAATAAATCGAGACCTCATTTTTAATTCCACGCATATGTAAAAATATATTTTATCTTATTAATTATTATATAAAAAATATTGATATGCACATTTTTTTTTTTTGTTTGTTTAAAAGAGTAATTTATAAAAAATATACCATTATAATTTTGTATAGAAATTCTTTTACAGTAAATCTTCTTACTTGTATGTTCTTTTTATTTTCTTTTTGATTTAATATGACCAAATTAATGTTTTTTCGTTTATCTTGTACTAAAACCTAAGTCACATAAAGTGGGAGCGACAGCGAGAACGAATTCGAGAATGGGAGCGTGAGAGCGACAGAATTAAATTATAAGTAGTGAATAATTGCAAATTACATGTGGATATGGAGCGAAGCGTAAGAGCGAAAGAATGACAATTGTGTGACTTAGAGTAAGACCATTAGTTTAACTAAGTACAATGTGATCATACAAATATTTTTCATGCTCAAAATGAGCTTAAATACCTTTAATACTAAACAGCAATTTTATATACAATTTTGAGATGTATAGTCATTGCAGTGATAATTTTACCCATTAAAAAATATATTCTCTCCCTTCCAAAATAACTGTCATACTTTCTTTTTTTTGTTGTCCCAAAATAAGTGTCGCACTTCAATACACTATTTTTTAATATTCCTAATATACCCTTTCTCTTGAAATTATAAAAGTAATTAAAACTTTTAAAAAATAGCTATTGTGGACCCTCAATTTATGAGTACCGTACAAATAAAATTTTTGTACGGTACTCATAAATTGCTACAAGGTATTAAGAAATTCATCTCGTACTACTATAAAAAAAATTCATAAAAAATAACTCTTAAAACGTTGTATCCTCCGTCAGCGAAGAGTGAGGAATATATATATATATATTAAATTTTTTATTTGTGCACCGTGACACCAAAATAACATTAAATACATTGACCTGCAGTACTAGTTTTAACCACAATATATACGAAATAGCAAAAAAATTATGCACACTTAAATATATATATAATTTTGCATTTTAAATATATGGAAAATTATCCACTAAACAGGTTCATCTTATCACTTCATTTAAATTTATCTTTAAACAACCATCTCTAGTGTGTCATATAAAATCATTTTCAAATCCCAATAAAATAGGAGGCCATGATATAAACTGTTGAAGAAAATAAATCAACCATGGCTACTCTCAGTAGCACCACCAAAATGTACCCATCTCTCGTCTTTCTCGTTCTCTTCTTATCTTCTATTTCCAATCATTTCCATGTCTCTAATGCTGCTGCTGCTGCTGCTGCTACCACTACCACTACTAATGTTGTAAGTATTTGATGTTATACATACATATACATATATATACATATTGTTATATATATATATATATATATATATTGTTTTGCTGGTGCAGATGATGCGGAAGAAAAACAGTACTGTTAAAAGAATGGAAGAAGGTTTGGCAAGAGCAAGAGCAGCAATAAGAGAAGCAGTTACAACACACAAGTATACGTCTTACAAGGAGGAGACTTTCATCCCAAGAGGATCCATTTACGTAAACCCTTATGCCTTTCATCAGTTAAGACTCTCCTCCTCCACTTCCTATAATATATATATATATATATATATATATATATACACACACATGTTTATAAGTAATTTTCAGAAACTACGTACTAATAGATGATGCACCATAGAGAGATTGTGTGCTATTAATAAAATCTATTATATTGATCAATGAGTTTCCAATTAACTTGAAATTTGAATTAATTAGAGATTATGTTTTATTAATAAAACTATGATGATGAATATGAATAAATGAGTTTGCAACTTAATTGAAACTTAAACACGACGCACCAATATACATACAAAAATAATATCAACATATATTGAAATTAGTTTGATATATATCTATATCTTAGAGTCCTTGAATAAAAAGAATTCTTATATCACTCTGATATCTTTTACACGATTTAACTCTATATTGAATTCCAATTACTTATTTCTAGATAAATTATAAATATCAACAAATGTATATAAAATAAAGAAAAAGAGAAATGATAAATACACTCCTTTTTTCCTCTTAAACTAAATGAGTAAATTCCCATTATACTTCATTTTCAAAAATTGATGCAAGGACAATAATGTCCTTTTATATTTAACGTGGTGGTGTGCATCTATTAAAAGAAATAAATAAATAAATAATTGCATTCAAAATTTGCTTAGCTGTTTGGTTTTTCTTTTATGTTATTTATTTTATAAATTGAAGCTGGTTATAATAAAGGTGGCAATATTTGACATGATAAATTAACACTACACGAGCTAAGAGGGTTTTGGTTAATCATGTTCGTGTCGTAATCGTGTCGACACGGATTGACCCGCTAACTAAACACGTAGTGTTTGACTCTATAAACACGATTAACTAAACGTGTCAGATTAATGTGATAAACTAACACTACACGAGCTAAGAGGGTTTTGGTTAATCATGTTCGTGTCGTAATCGTGTCGACACGGATTGATCCGATAACTAAACATGTAGTGTTTGATTCTATAAACACGATTAACTAAACGTGTCAAATTAATGTGTCGTGTTCGTATAAAACATGACCCATTTAGCTAAACTTGTAAAATAAATATATCGTGTTTGTGTAAAAATTTACTTAAAATTGTCTTTTCGTGTTGTGTCAAGTCGTAACCTATTTATTATACAAGTTACGCGTATCGTGTTCATGTCAATAGTCTTTAGACACGATATATTAATA
>JAOTQH010128637.1:0-15632 GCA_025631255.1 Cornus kousa | reverse complement strand
TGATGGCATCCACTTACTCTACTATAGAGAAATGTGTGTATAATGATGGCATCCACTTACTCTACTATAATTGTGGTGAATGGGTTACAGCTGGTAACCCACCAACCACATATTTATTATTATATACACACACACACACACACTACTACCATACACACACACACACACACACACACACACACACACACACACACATTTCTCAATGACAATGACAAGCAACAGTCTACCATGTTAAAAACAAGTACTGTTCTTAGAAGAGAAATGTGTGGTGTAATAATAAGGTTGAGAGGAGGGGTATTTATAATGCAAGCATGTGGAAGCTAGCACTCAATTTTCTAGAATACAAGTGGCTAGACTGATTTGAATACAAGGAGTCTTGCTCTTTATCCTTTTCCAAGATCATCACAACTCCACTTGAAGCTGACTTGGTTGAGGAGATCATCCCAGCATCTACATCAGATGTTGTTTCAAATGCTGGTCTAAATGTTGTTGCTTATGATAACGAGTCTTCTGAGCATTCCTTACCACTTTCCTCCTCCTAGAATAGTCAATCTAGTTCTGCATCATCTAAAGGGAAAAGAAGCAATGCAAAAGTAAAAAAAAGGTGTTGGTGGCTCACATTTGAATGTCTTTCCCCACAAAGGGATTGGACTTCTGAGAGGTAAGCTCAAACCCTCTCCTAATGGTTAGCTTTGTTACCTGGAACATTAGAGGCCTTAATAGCCTCCCAAAGCAGCTTGAGGTGCAAAAGCTTATAGCATCCCATAAGTTGGATATGGTTGTTCTTTTGGAAACAAAAGTGGCTCCTAAAAATATTACAAGTATTAATAAATTCATCTCCCCAAGATGGTCTATTCTTCAATACTATGAGTTTTCCAAATTGGGAAGAATTTGGGCTCTTAGCAACCCTGATAATGTTAAAGTGGAGTTGGTCAGAGCCACTAGACAAGTGATTCATTGCTCTGTAACACTTATCTCTGATTATTCTCAACCGTTTGTGTCCTTTTTCTATTGAGCAAATGAAGATGGGGGTAGAAAGGAACTTTGGGACAGCATCAATGAGTTCTCTTCCCCATTCTCTCATTCCCCCTGGGTCATTCTTGGTGACTTTAACATCTTTAATTCCTCTTCTAAAATTTTTTATGGATCTCTGAGATGGACAGCTGTAATGTACGATTTCAGGGACTATCTTTATCACTCCCAATTGGATGACCTTAGATCCTTAGGTGTACAATTCACTTGGAACAATAAAAGTGTAGGTCTTGCCAACATTGCAAAGAAATTGGACAGAGCACTCATTAATGAAAAATGGACCCTTAGTTATCCTATGTCAGACTGCACTTTCCTGCCCCAAAGCTTGTCAGACCACTGCCCCATCCTCATCAAGTTGGGCTCTACCCCGGTCAAGGAGGATACCCTTCAAGTACTTCAATGCTTGGGCTGCTAACCCTAATTTTCTTGTCACTGTGGAATAGATTTGGGCCTCTCCTATGTCTGGCACTGCCATGTTTTAAATTATGTAAACGTTAAAGGCCCTCAAAGGGGCTCTTAAGCTCTATGCAGGTTAGAGATTTCTCATGCTTTAGAATTAGTGGCTCAAATTGAATAAGCTCTAGCCTCCTATCAACTCCTTCTCGACTCTAACCCCAGAGATGCTCAACTAAGAGAATAAGAGAAGGTTCTATCACAGCAGTACTTTAGTCTTACACTTGTTGAGGAACATTTCATCAAGTAGGAGGCTAGGGTAAGATGGCTAAAGGAAGGAGACAGCAACACAAGGTTTTTCTTCAAAATCTTCAACACTAATACTAATAGAAAGAAGATTACTTGCCTCACTTCAGGGAATGGGGACCTCATTGATTCTGAGAGCCTTGTCATTACAGAGGTGGTGGCTCACTACTCTAATTTACTGGGTTGCTCGCCCTCCCAGTACCCTAGGATTGGGGCTTTCTAGCCCTTTATAACCAATTTGTCCCACCCCTTTTGCTGCCATTGCTCTGTGCTATCCCATCAGAGGATCAGATTTAATCTTGTTTCCTTTCTCTCAACAAAGAGAAATCACTAGGTCTAGATGGCTTTAATGCCCATTTTTATCATAGTGCCAGGCCTGTGATTGGAAGAGATGTGGTTGGTGCTATCACGAATTATTTTACTAGTGCCAAGCTTCTTAGAGAAGTACATAACTCTTATATTGCACTTGTTCCAAAAACCCCTAATCTTACCTCTCTTCATGAGTTTAGACCTATCTCATGCTGCAACACAATTTATAAGTGCATTGCTAAACTCCTAGCAAATAAACTCAAGCCTATTCTTCCATTCATCAGCGATCCCTGCCAAACTGCTTTTGTTAGGCAGATTGGGGACAATGTTCTTTTGGCACAGGATTTATTCCATGGGTATCATAGGCAACTTTCCCCTAGATGTGCAATTAAGGTCGATCTTATGAAGGCATTCAATTCAGTTGAGTGGGATTTCATGTTGGACACATTTGCCTTGTTTGGTTTCCCTACCATTTTCCTTAGTTGGATCAAGACTTGCATCACTTCCCCGTCCTTCACAATTGCTCTGAATGGGGAGTTCCATGGTCATTTTCAAGGTGTTAAGGGGCTTAGACAAGGGGATCCACTTTCACCCTTGCTTTTTGTTGTAGCTATGGAGGTTTTTACTGCTATAATCAAAAGTTCCATTACTGCTAACCCATCTTTTAAATACCACTCAAGATGCAGAAACCTATTTATATCTTACATTATCTTCGCAAATGACCTCTTACTTTTCTCTCATGGTGACTTGGTCTCTATTTCTACACTCAAATAGGAACTTGATCGATTCTCTGCTCTTTTTGGACTCTGCATCAACAATCAAAAGAGTTCCTTTTTTGTGTCTAGGGTGGAAGGCTCACTTAAGGAGGATATTAGGAACCTAGTAGGTTTTGAGTGTGGTTCACTCCCTATTAAGTACTTGGGAGTTCCCCTCATCACCTTTAGACTTTCTGCTGATGATTGTAAGGGGCTTGTGGATAGAATCACAAAAAGGATAACTCACTGGTCTTCTAATTTCCTATCATATGCTGGTAGAATGTAACTTATTCAGTCTGTGCTTTATAGTATGATTCATTATTAGGCTAGCCTATTCATCCTGCCAAAGTCTGTGATCTCTGAGGTTAACAATCTTTTGAGGAATTTCTTGTGGTCAGGTAAGGCTTTTAAATACACGGGGGTTAAAGTGAATTGGGCAGCATGTTGTCTTCCTAAGAGTTTGGTGGGTTGGGTTTCAGGAATCTCGAGGCTGCAAACATGGCTTCAGGGCTGAGACATATTTGGACCATCACTGCTAATCGTAGTAATAGCCTATGGGTTCAATGGGTGAGAACACGGCTTATTAGGGATCGTTGCTTCTGGACTATGGGGACTCCACAGGCTTGTTCTAGCAACTGGAAGAAGATTCTCCTCCTGAGAGGAGTGGCAAAGTCTATGATTAGAAGGAAAGTTGGGAGTAGATCCACAGTATTTTTTAGGGACGATTTTTGGCTTCCTGATGGACCTCTTTCACTGAGAGTTTCTAGGGATCTCATTACTAACTCACCCATTTTACCTGTACAGAAGCTATTTGACTTTCTTCATGAGGGACAATGGTTTTTTCCCTTGTTCATTAAGGACCTTTTCCTAGAATTAGCCAATATTAATCCTCCGAGCTTGGATGCTGACTCCGCTATCTGGACCCCTTCTCCCACGGGTGTTTTCTCTCTTCGGCACACAATTGACTGGCTCCTACCTCATTAGCAACCAAAACCATAGACCCATTTCATTTGGAACAACTTCTCTATCCCAAGATGCAAATTCTCACTTTGGCTTGCTGTACAAAACAGACTTCCTACTCTGGATCGTAGTTGCATGGGATCATTTCAAGGCTCCAGAATTTGCTCACTCTACAATTTGGTTGCTGAATCCCATAACCACCTATTCTTCGCATACTCATTCACGAGACTAATTTGGATCTCTCTGCAACAGAAAGGCAGGTTCCATTTTCCCCCCTTCATCTTGGAATGAAACTGTTGATAAATCATCATCACGGTGGTCAAAAAAAGATCTGAGATCATCCGTGAATAAGCTTCTGCTTTCTTCGACCATCAATAGAGTTTGGCATAAGCGTAACAATCGGATTTTCAACAATCGAAAATCTTCACAAATTGCCATCTTTAGAGAGATCACTGCACTAGTTAGGCAGAAATTGTTCACCTTAAGTGTTAAAGACTCTCCACTAGCCAGAAGGTTGAAGGTGGATTGGGATCTGCCGGCAGAGCCACCGGATCGAGCCAATTAGGGTCACGAACCCTAGCCTTTTCCCACCGGATGTATTAATATGGCATATACATATATAGTCTAGGGTTCCTTAGACTAGAAATGTCTTAGCTATATTGTTAGGCCTGGTCCTGGTTCTTTCTTTTGTTTATTTTTGGTATTGTAGCCTGCTACTGATATGTTGGGTTTGTCCACAATCGTGGGCTTCCTTGCATTTGGATTGTAAATCATGTATTTATTTTAATTTATACAACTAACTTACTTTCAAAAAAAAAAAAAAAGTGGCTAGACTGACTGAGGCATTAAATGCTTTCTTTTATTTCATCTTATAGGTAATTAAGTCGGTGTGTCCCATTGTCCATTAAGGAGCAAGAAAATAATGTTCGACTGTCCACGTATAAATAAATTATTATATAAATACATAAATATTTATTTATTTATATGCTTTTAAGAGGTTTATTTTGTGAGAAGACTCGTGAAATTTTTTTTTTTTAAAAAAAAACAAAATTAAAAGGTTTCTGTGCAGAACGAATGAGTGAAGAACCTCGTTTTCTCCAAAACCTCCTTACTAAAAGTCGCGGTCAAGTAGAGAAAGGTGTGTATAATGATGGCATCGTTTCCACTTACTCTGCTATAGTTTGAAATAAACACGTGGAGCATGGCCCACCACTAGCCATCCTAAAGCTGAGAAGACTAATAGTTATATAGATTAGGAAAAACATAGGATGACGTATTGGTCAAATTGAACCAAATTAGTTGAGAAGACTAGTAGTTATATAGACACCCATAATCTGGTAGCATATTACCATATATATACCAGGTCTGCCAATCTAGATATCTTTTAGCTTGGTTACATTAATCTAGTTACTTTTAAAAAGTAACAATTGCGTCCTTATAATTTTAACTTATTAAAATCAACTCTACAAAAATTTATTTCGTTTTAATAATAGAATTTCATTTCAGTTACAATTGAATTCTAATTATTAATTTAATTTCAATTTCAAATCTCAAAAGAATTTGATTATCAATTTTTTATCCCAATAAGATTTGATTATATTTCAAATTTATTAAAATATATTTCTTTATAAAAATATTAAATTTTATATGGCAAAAAAATACTACTAAATTACATAGGATAATAGTTTGGGCTTTATGTTCAACACTTGATTTTCAGGGTTAAAAGTCAACAATCCTACTCATCTTCAATGGCTTTATCCAAATCGGTCCATCTATTCAAAGGATGATAATTTCCCACGTACAATGATGAACAAATTTCGCTAGTAATAATAGTTTGACTTATCACATTTTACCTAGACACACGTGCAACTTGACATTTGTGAACAACTTTGTAACCTTAATTACGATTGACAAAACTTTTTTAATGATTCTAAGTTTTATATAATAAAAATAAAAATAATAATAAGAAATCCAGCAATCGAACATTGTTGAAAATATATATTTTCATGCACCTAATCAATATACACGGTCTTTTAATTGAAATTCCTCCCCTTGCACCCAAATTCAAACCCTAGCAACTATTTACCCTAGCAATACTAATTAACGTTGGGAAATGATAACCCAGATTCAAACCCTAGCAACTATTTACCCAGGATGGTCCAGCCCAAATTTAATCAAGCCGGATCAGCTTTCGCCCTTATTGCAAATCCAGATCCTTTATTACTTACTGAACCAGCTCAACTCCTTTATTGCTTATTGAACCAGCCCAACTTAGACATCCAATCCAATAAGTTGTTACTAGTGAATTAGGCAAAACCCCCCAAAATAAATAAATTTAGATTTTAGTGACCAAAATCAAATATAATAATTTTAAAGTGATCAAAAAGTATAAAAAGAAGAATAGTCACCAATTCTAAAATTAAATTGCTCTTTATGCTCTGTTTAGTAAGATGAAAAATTTTTGGATGAAAATGAGAGAATGGGAGATGAATAAAATATTCTTAGGGAAGAGATGGTAAGATTTTCCCTTTTATTTAGTTAGTTAAAAGAGAAGATTAAAAATAAAAAATTTGTAATTTAAAAACATTTATAATTTGCATTGTCTTTCTTTCTTAATTTCTTTGCATCTTCCGTCCATATTTGGAGGAAAAAAATTCTATTAATAAAGAATGATTAGTCATCTTTTCTTATCTCTACTTAACAAATGAAGTTTATTTCCTCTTTTTCGTATTCTCTCCACCCCACTTCCTCCTTCATAAACCATTAGTGACTACTTGAGGGTAATTGTCATGAACCATTGTGGTGGAAGGCGGTGGCGGTAGCGGTGGTGGTAGAAGATGGTGGCGGTGGTGGTGGTGGACAAAGGCGGCGGCGGCGGCAGTGGTATGGAGATCCGCCTTGTTGTGAAGAGAGAAGAAAGAAAGTAGAAGAAACAAAAGTAAAAATAACCAGATGGGTAATGCCCATCTTTATGGAAGCATGGTCGCAGTGGCAACCAATGTAGGCTTAACCATGGCTGCCGGTCAAACGGGAGAGCAAAACGTGTGCACGGTGGTGTCAGATGAGCGGTCCAGATTGGAGTACGCATGCACAGACATATGTTATCAATTCAGTATTGAGATATGTGCATGGATTTTCGTTGTTCAACATGGCATTACATGAGAAAGCTTGGTGGCAACCCAAGCCAGAGAAACTTTTCACAAACCATTAATAAGTCTGATAAGAGAAGCACAAGAATCACCAAAGCTAAATCACATAGCAACAACTCATATTAGTATCTGGTTTTATTTTTTTCTCAGAAGAAAGAGTCCTAGCTCGTATCATTCCTTCGGCATCTCAAAAGCGCTTGGCAGATGGCTTTGGCGGGTCGTCATTCCATTGTTTCTCCAAAGAGTCCCAACCGTTGGATTAGATGCATCGATCAAAGCAACAGTCAAGGAGTGGGTGAATTTTATTAGATATCTTAGAATAGATTTTCTTCGCCTATGGCATTATATGGTTTGGTGACCTTTTCTTTTTATGGTCACAGTTCAAATTTACTACTGACTTCATCTAGATGCATAAAGTTCATCTAGATGCATAAAGGATCATCATTCCCAACACACGGGAAATTTCCTATCGACCACATGTTACCAAATTCAGTATTGAAGATGCCTAAGATTTTAGTTGTATTAGGAAGTTAGATGGTAACCCAAGCCAGAGATACTTTTTACACACCTATATTTATATCTAAGTCAGATAAGAGAAGCACAAGCATTACCAAAGCTAAATCACTTGGTGGAAAAGTAACAAGTCCTATTAGCATCTGGTTTTTTTTTTTTTTGGCTTTCTGCTCAGAAGAAAGAGTCCTAGCTCAGTATCTGGTGTCATTTCTTCCGCTTCCGTCTTTTTTTGGCTTTCTGCTCAGAAGAAAGAGTGCTCGGCCTCGGCTGATGGCCGATCCCAACCAAATAAGGCGAGATGTCCTCATTTTCTTCATTACTGCTCCACTCTGCACAAATTGGGAGAAAATGTGAAATTAACCAGGCACGTGCTTAAGGAAAATTTAGTAAGCAACACCAATAATGCAACTCATAGAGCAACACCTAGAGCATGTTCAAAATCCTCGAATCTCCAATCCCTGCTGCTACACTCTGCACACATTAGGAAAAAGGTGTGAATTAACCAAGCAAATGATTAAGAAAAATTTAGTAAGCAAAACCGTCAATGCAACTCTTACAGCCACCACATCACATCGAAAGCCATCAATCAGCCCTTCAATACTCAGTTCTCTGGAAAGTCAAACCCAAGTCAAACCACAAGCAGACCCAGGCAATTAACTGGGAAAACAACAGTATGATTAAAATGGGCCATGGGAGATCCCATGGCAGCAAATGCATTTCAATTTTCACTTCCATAAAAATTTAAATATTCAAGGGGAAAAAAGAAAACAGATTTGTATAGATTGCATTTATCTATGATAATACAATAAGAGAAGCAAATAAAATACTGCAGAAAATATAATGCATTTAAGAGAAGGGTAGTGCAAAAAATCCCCCTATAGTATCCATATAGTGCAAAAAAAACACCCCCCGGATTTTAAATTTGTGCAAACAAGGACCTATCTATTCAAAAAGACTAAAATGACATCCTAGCAATATAATAAAATAATATTAAACAAATCAGCTGAAGTAAAATAACGAACAAGTCCAATTCTAGCTTTAAGAATGACCCGGGATAAGAGACAACATAATCATCATTCAAAAATGCATACCTCACTTCTGACCCTTCAATCCACCACAAACACAAACCAGATTTCTTTCTCTCTAAAATCTAAACTACTGCACAAACCCCATTTCTTCTCTCTACAAGGTAAAACCCATTTTAACATAAATTGATTCTCACTTAACAAAACCACGTACTTAGAAACATTTTTGAAAATGACCGGTGTATACAGTAGCTAACCACCTCCCAGACATACGAGCAGTACATACCTCTATATTTGTTTCTTTATTCTTTTTTTATTGTTCACCCTTTTTTTCCTCACGCCACACTAAAACACACGTACGTTCACACCAGCACTTACATATATACATTTATATGTTAATGTATGTACAATATGCATGTTTATTAAGTACAATATGCATGTTTATTAGGTTCAATATGCATGGATCACATACGCATGTTATGTAAGATGACAAGAGAATGCTTATGTTTGCAAGAGAGAGCAGTACACATGGAGAGAAAAGTGGGGAAAAGTGAGAAAGATTCGTGAGAAGGGGAAAATTGGAAGGGTAAAAGGGGAAAATCAGATAATCAAAATTATTTTGTCAAATTTCATTAGAAAGTGGTCAGAGGGGGTGTATTTGCACCTTTTTCACAAATAGGGGCTGACAGTGTTCATAAGACGTAGCTTCTTTTCCAAATTTAGAGCTATGCTAATCCTCCATGCTATAATACCAAATTAATAATCATAGCAGAAGCCATGGCAAGCTTTTAACCTGATTGTACCATCTTTGGCAAGCATAAAGAAGTTCTATCCTCCGATTGTTAAAAAATTAGTGCTTAACTTAATCTACGCCATTACTCATAAGTAGAACTGATGGTTCACATAATGACCCCTCTTTCTCTCCATCATAAAAACCTTAATTCTAGTAAGGGAGAACAAAATTGGTGATCATGTGAGGGTAGAGATGATGAGTTAGTGGTCGAACAACGATGGCGAGAAGGGGTCTTTAGGAGCGGAAGATCGTGAAATGCTCGGGTATCCTACACAATACTTAAGCAAAAAGGTGAGCGAACATGATTAGATGTTAAAAGTCTCTAATTTCTCATGAGTGAGTGAGCGAGCAGGTATTCTCTATTGTTAATATTATCTTCTTGATTCATTATAGTGAAATTTCTTCTCTACGAGGATCCACGTAAAATATTGTGTTGCTCGTTGTTGTTGTTGTTGTTGTTTTTTTTTTTTTTTTTTTTTGATGATTGGATCTCTATGTTTGTGATGTGTTTGCTCCCGCTATGCCGAACAAAGGGGATTTAATTCCCAACAGATATAGATATAGATTGGATGATTCTTGACCTAAACAATTTCTCAACTAAGGATGTGAGGCCAAACCATTCTCAATAAGGCACGCTGACTAGACTCCTTGAAGACCAACTAAATAAACAACAAATGTAAGAAACAGCCCAAAAGGAGAGCATTTCATTTTGTAGCACTATCAAGTCGATGCAAGGTTGTCACTGCGCTGCCTAAAGCTCAAGAAGGCAACAAGTTGTCTGACATAGTAATACCCCAAGTAAACTGGCTATGGTATTCAAAAATAGTTGCAGCTACAATGACTAAGGCAAAATTGCAAATGTTATAGTCACATGTACTATAACTATAAGGAAAGCGTTTAAAACATAAAAGAAAAATCTTTACTATGAAACCCTGCAATATTATCTATGAAGTATTATTTAGGACAACAATCATGCTTCTCAAAAAGACTTCCAATAAATAAAAATAATAAATAAAAGAAAAATAAATACAAATTTTAAATTGGCATAGAGAAAATATACTAAAATACTCAACTCAGTTAAGCATCATCACTATGTTTCACCATTTCACTCTAGCAAGGCATAACCTACTAATTTTGTCTTCTTTTTTTTTTCTCTTTTGAATTGTATATCTATAAAGTTTTAACTTTGCCCCCACTGCAATTATAGAAAAACTCCACTATTCCCCCCCACCCCAAAACATACTTTTCTGAGTCCGCCCTGGCTCTAGCTAGCACCTAACTTCAGTTAAATCAAAGAATCTAAATGTTGTATTGCTGCAAGGAAGGGAACCACATGCAGATTCAACCACTTGAAAGTCAACAAAGCATTTCCTATTGTGTTGCAGCAGAAAATGGAAAAGTGAAACGACAAGGTTCAAAAAACCACCACCCCCACTACAACGTGCAAGAGGATCATCAATTAACCACATTCTTTTGTGCAATATTATGGCCCTTTAGTGAACAGGGTACACCCCGCATATTAGTTCACTTAACATTACACAATGTTCAACAAAAGTACGTTGTACCCCATAGTAGCATGGCTAAATGGAACCTTACTATTGTGTCCATCTATTATAAGTATCAACTCATCACGTTATCAAGCACAGTTGCCACTTGCCACATTACCATTGATCTTCCACTAAAAATAAAATAAAAATTAGTAGGTTATATAACTCATCACGTTATGATTTCGACACACATCAGGTTCAAACATCTACAGTCATCGTGAAGCTTAGAAAATAAACATGCATAAAAATAATGGTCAATTTACCATTCCCATCAAAAAACACGAAATAAAGACACCAAATTCTCAGGAGCACAAGGAGTGGTTACCTACAATCTCAAGCAAACTGTAATACACCTATTTATTAGGATTAGATGGAAAAGCTACCTCTATTGCTGAGCACATTCATCTCCTAGGCATCAAGAGACCTCTGAGTTTCTTCAATAAAAGCAAGCCCATTAAAGAAAGCACTAAAATGTCAATTCTTCAGTTGATGCAATTATTGAATATAACAACTCTAAAGTTTACACAAGGAAACAAACCTTCATCATTATTGCGTAAAGCCTGATATGTATCCGTTTTGCCACCTAGACTGTGCTTCATGGTATGGAAATTGCCCTACATAAGAAACACCAGTCATGCTCTGAGTAAAGACTTCTTCTCTACCTTCCCAATGTTGATGACAACCTTTATTCGGTTCCTTTTCCCTCTTTTTCAATTGAAGTTCTAAATCAACACCCGTGAGGTTTCATTTTTTTACTCATAGATTAAACTTTTACCATTATATAGTAAGATTTAAAAAGGGACTTGAATTAATTACATTGGACTTTTAGGGAATGCCCAACTCTTATGTGGAGCAAGAGGTTAACAGTCTTGGTGGGAATGACAACGAGCAAACTGAATGGAGTATTACCTCGGAGGATTTTTCCCCAGTGTCTGAGAATTACAGTGTACCTCCTATGTGTTGGGTTTGTGGCTCAAAATTTATTTGTAGAAAATTAGTTACCTTTTTTCGTTTTGGAAGGCTAAAATTTGTGGAGGAAATTGTATCACATTATTCTTCTATTTTAGAGTATTGATCATTATGGTAACTCCTTGTAAGCAAATTGGGGAATACTTGTCCAACAAGGAATTGGGTATGAAGAATTTATAAATAGAGATGGGTGTGAGGGGTTTAGAGAGAGGTAGAAGAGAGAAAAAATGTAATGAATTTAAGGGTGAGTGTTGTGAGGAGAGGGGATAGTATATGTAATTCCTAAGTGTATACATGTAGCTTCAAAAGAGATGATGAATGAGTGAGTGGGGTTTTGACATGTGGTTGTATATTATCTTCCTTGATTGATAATAGTGAAATTTCTCTCCCCAATGGATGTAACTCTAGAGTTGGGTGAACCCTGTAAAATATTGTGTTGTGCGTGGATATGTGTGATTGTTATTTCCATATATACTTGTGTTGATGTGATGTGATAATGCTTCTGCTGTGTGTGATGAATGAGGGATTTAACTCTCAACAATAGCCGACCACTGAGTGGGTTGGAGGGAATTAATTTTTCCCCAACAATTGGTATCAGAGCCGATGGTGGGTTAGAGCCTGTGATTAGTCCTGAAGATCAGTAGCAGGAAATTGGTGTGAAGTTTGTCAAAGCAGAATATGATTGTGAGGTACTATGGAGATTGAATCGGAGTTGATGATGACACGAAAATATGAAGAAGGTGATGGTGTGAAACCCATAAGGAACAAGTCTCGGGACAAGCTGGAGGATGCTTGTTTTTAAGATGGGGCAGAGGTGATAGAGTTGAAGCTCACGAGGAACAAGTTTTGGGGACAAGCCAATGGTGGTGCTAGTTCTCAAGATGGGGCAAGGGTGTGAAGAATGAATGGGTTTGCTCTAAGCCCGATAAAGAGCAAAGGAGAATATGAAGAGTGAAGAAGAGAGGTTTGTTGCTTTAAACCAGAAAAGCAATTGATGAGGATGAGTTGAAAATTGGTGGATTGCCGTGCGTGAGCAATTGAACACCAATGGGGTGGATAGAGAAAAAGAAGAATGATGAAATTTGAGAAAATGTGGAGATTGTTAGAGTGTTTCTCAATTTCATCATAGTGCTTTATTTGAAGTGAAAACATCTTTAATTGAGGTGGAGTTATGAAGAGATCCTTGTTTGAGGTGGAGCTATGGAGAAGCACGTGAAGATTGAATTTTGAGCCAAGGTAGAGATTGTTGGGTTTGTGACTCAAAATTTATGTGTCGAATATTAGTTTTATTTTTTGTTTTGGAAGGCTAAAATTTGTGGAGAAAATTGTGTTCCATTATGTTTCTATTTTAGAGTATTGTTCATTATGGTAACTCCTTGTAGGCAAGTTGGGGAATACTTGTCCAATAAGGATTGGGTTTGAAGACTTTATAAATAGAGATGGGTGTGAAGTGTTTAGATAGAGAGAGAAGAGATAAAAGATGTAAGGAATTTAAGGGTGAGTGTTGTGAGGAGAGGGGAGAGAGTATATGTAATTCATGAGTGTATACATGTAGCTTCAAAATATATGATGAGTAAGTGAGTGGGGTTTTGACATGTGGTTGTATATTCTCTTTCTTGATTCATAATAGTGAAATCTCTCTCTCATGGACTTAACCCTAGAGTTAGGTGAACCATGTAAAATATTGTATTGTGCATGGATGTGTGTGGTTGTTATCTCTATATATACTTATGCTGATGCGATGTGATGATGTTTTTGGTGTGTGTGATAAAGGATGGATTTAACTCTCAATAACAACCGACCTCTGAGTGGGTTGGAGGGAGTTAATTTTTCTCCAACACTATGGAGTTAAGAAATGATATCATGGGAGTCTCGATTGTGGTTATCGGCTGCCAGAAGTACATTGTTTGTCGTTTCTCATTGGCAGAGATTGGAACCGCCACAGACAATTTCAATGCTCGCCTTCGAATAAAAATGGGGAAGGCTTACAAGGGTTATATAGGCCAAAAAATTACTTGAATTAAGGGTAGAATTAGGACAGATACTAATTAAACTAAAGATATTCAGCATAACATACATTTTGTTCTAGGAGATAATTGCATTTTGATTGAGTTATTGATATATTAAAGAAAAAAAAGAAAAGTGAAGTAAGGTAGACTAAAAAATTATTCTTTTTCTTTGAACTCATCCAATATTAAATCCTTCATTTCCCAAAGGAGAATAAAACCATACTTTCATACAATATTTTTATTGAATTAGTAGTATATGTAATGATCAATACATTCAGTTTAATTCTATATCTACATGTGTGTCAAAATCCTAGCAACAATCTAATTTATTTTATAGATTTTTGGACTGGAATTGACTAACAATCAATACTAATATTAGTCTTTATTAGTATAATAAGCAAACTTAGAATGGACAATGCACCCTTTCTTTTCTTTTTTATTAATTTTAAACCTAAACAATGTCAGGTAGGTTGTTGAACCAATTCTGAATTCATGGACCCATACCCAAATCCAAATGTGATGGGGAGATGGTTTATAATTTAATCACTAAAAACTACATATTGTTCACCACACGTTTGATAAAATTGTCGTGACAATGTATTGTATGGAATTGGGAGCATGTAGTATGCACAAACATATCGTGTTACTTTGAAGTAATCCTCACAGTTTCTAACAATTTATATACACACCAAAGTTTTTATGGAATTTCTTAATTATGTATCTCCCTCAATTACAAGTAGCATTTTGCAATTTACATACCTTTTAAAGTATTCTATTAAGTATTTATATATATAGATACCAAAGGGGGAAGTGCACAATAACTTAAAACAGTTAAGAACAATAAATTAATAAGGCGGTGTATAACCGACCAGGTATATATGTATAATATAACAAAATATTATAACAAATAAATTAACTGAAATGGAACTGAATATTACTGAGAATAATTACAATCAAACTTACAAATAACTGGAAGATTACTGATAGAATGTTGTATACAGCATACTGAATCTGTTACAACGGAATATAGAAAATAGAAACTGAATATTACAAGTGTATATGAAAATTGAAGCCTGAGTTCTCTTTCCAAATGAAGCCTCCTTGAAGCTTTAATCAAATAGGCTTTTATAACTGAGCTTCTGTCCTGTTAGGAGATTCTTCGGTGCAATTTTCGGCTTTAAAAAAGTAAGTTACTGTAGAAGAATAGGGACTTGTTGGGAGGACTGTGGAAATAGTGATTTCCACTGATAGTTACTGTAGCAAGTACTGTAGCGATGCTGACGTTTTCAGCTCTATGGAACATCGTCATATGGATTCTGACTATCTTAAAACACAGAATCATCATATAAGTTGATTGGGTGACTAGATTCAGCCGCAGAAGAGGCATCATCTGCTTCTTCATCATCATGGGATAACTCTTATAACTTTTGATTGAATGATGCAGCTATTTTCTTGAGTTCTTCTATCTTTGATTTGGGAGTAGATTTCCTTGATTTAGAAGTAGCTGCGGAGGATGATGATAAGCGCCGAATATTGTATATTCAAGCGCCCTAAATTACATTAGTTAAGTCCGTTAATTGATTGTTTTATGTAGATTATCTCCATTTGCTTGTTTTTGTACATTTTCAGGTCAAATTGCAAAAAAGAAGTAAAATTGATGCCTTGTGGAATTTTGAACAAAAGGATGCCATTTCTGAATTTCTGGCAGCAGTAGAGCCCGGCCTTCAGTGCCATTTTTGACCTAGCAAACTCGATAACTGGACTCCCATCAAAACATGAAGTTTGTTAAGCCCTAAATCAGCTTTCCAAATCTTCAAACGGTTCATCATTCGGAGCTCGGAGCAGAGAGTTATGGCTTTGTTACCAGAGGTG